>JAOTQR010000109.1:669250-725417 GCA_025774065.1 Solanum ossicruentum | reverse complement strand
GACCGCAGCGGTGACCTTGTCGGCCCGCTTTATTTTGTGTAGATTATGCTTATATATATATTTGTGCATTACTGCTTCTGGCTGGCTGAGTTTCCTGGCAGGTGGGTTAGTCACTAAAACAAAGAAAACTCTGTCGGATTTTCTGTAGAATTGTTCAGGTCGTCATGTGTGTTTGTATTGATAATAGTGCCTAATCGGCACTAGTCACGGTCCCGGGGTCGGGCTGTGACAGTAATCAATATCAATCACCATTAATTTCTATTCTTTCACATTTAATACATAATTAAAATTTATTTCTTTTTTTTCTCTCTCCTGAATTCCATACGCATGTACTCATCTTCTTCCCCACTCAACTGCGGATTGGCATTCGTCTTCTTTTTTTTTCGTAATTGCATCAATCAACAATGGAGTCTCTACTGCCTTTCCATTTGGATCTTATCCAAAATGTTGCGGAATTGATCATTTTTTCTTAACCATTTATGCTGATACCAATTATAGTTGAACAGTCAGGAAATGAACCCAATAGACACAAATTCTTATTTTTGTTATGACAATTATTTAACCTTTTTTATTGCTCTTCACTGATACCATAAAAATTATATTTTGTTGAATGTTTAATTAATATAAGTTTTTCCTTGCACATGTGTTTTCCCCCAATATGGCTGTTTAATGCACGTTTTTGTTGTGAAATGAATTCAATAACGATTTTATCATTATCCTTGCTTCAAAGGCTATATTTATATTAAATATTCTTCTAAATCATGTTGTCTACTAATATATACACATCAATCATCAGTTTTTAATATCTAACATACTGATACCTTCAATTCACATAGTATCTAACACATTTAATACATAATTCAAATTTATTCATTTTTTTCTGTACCAACAGTGTTCTATCCTAAAACACTTGTTTTTATCTAACATCAATATCTTTTTGAAGTATCAAGCATGGTTGATACGTCCATCCCATTCTGAAAAAAGGTATCAACATTCTCGGAATCAAATGATCGAATTAAATTTGTATCATGTTGTGATACCCCAGCACAAAACAATTGATCCATTTACAACATTTCTAGTCTTTCACATTTAATACATAATTAAAATTTATTCATTTTTTTTGATACAAACAGTGCTCTGTCCTAAAACACTTGCTTTATCTAACATCAATATTTTTTTTGAATTATCAAGCATGGTTAATACATCACCCCATTTTGAAAAAAGATATCAAGATTTTCGGAATCAAATGATCGAATTAAATCGGTATCATGTTGTGATACCTCAACACAAAACAATTTATCCATTTACAACATCAAATGATTACGTATCAACAAGACATATATCAAAGGTATCAAGGCATAACGGGTAAATTGAAAATCCAGAGATGACTGAAATTCTATACACAGAGAAGTGCCATCAGATATTAGAGGACTGAAAGCCATTGTAGAACTACATCTTTCTAGTATGAGGTAGTTTACATTAATAACAAGAAATTGTGCAATCTACTTCGTCCATCCCCATTGAACCATAACAAACCAAGCCATCTGTAACGATCTCAAAAAGTACCCAAAAATGTGGCTCAGAAATGTCTGGAATCGTAATTTTCATATATCTACAAATTCATTAGTTATTTCAAAAAACTAACATCATATTCTTGTTCAGAGGGTCAAATTGAGTGGGAAATGGGTCTAACCCGAATTCTTGAGCAACCGTATGAAAATCCAAAAATCGCAAAAAATATTATTTAGGAGGGGCAACTTCGAAGGGACATATCTTTTAGAAAACAAAGAACAGGGTGGCCCATGACCTTCCAAATTAAATCCTATTGAATTAGCTTTCTAACACACTTGGTTTTACCTCATTCCGAGTTTGGATGAAGGATTTATGCCCATTTTCGTAGAACTAGTTTGTGTAGAAAATACAAATTCCACTGGGGTTTTCCCGTCACCTCCGCGACGCGTCCCTGTTGTTTTTGGTGCCTATTTTAATTTTCTCGGTCCAAGACTTAAAAGTCTTGGGCCTAAGGGTTCCCACACTTGAAAATACATATACTTAGCCTTATTTCACCCTTATATCATCCTAAATATTCTCCAATACTCACTCAAACACTTAGACTCATATTTCACCCTAAATTCAAGTCCCAAACTCAAGACCAATCTTAAAGATTTCATCGAGGAACTCATTCAAGCTTCAAGTCTCCATTTCCAATCTACTTCAAGTGTTTTCCAAAGTAAAGGTATGTGATGTTGAACCATTGGGTCCTTCCACCTATGGTGCCTAAGCCTCCTTTTTACTAATAATGCATGATTTAAAGTTGATTTTACATGTGGGCCTTGTATATTGAGAAATTAACTGCACAATGATTTTAGTTCATGAAAGTATAGTTGTTTTAGCATGTTTTGAGTTTTAAATTTTGGATCTAATGTAGGATTTTATAAAGGGTTTTGATGTGTGTATCTTGAAAGTGTTGCAAGGTGTTGATTCGTGGTTGTACAATCGATTTTCTTACATGATTTCATCTCTAAATTTCATGGTCTTTCACCTTCATTTCACACCCACCAAGTGTTTGATAAAATGTTCATCTAGGGTTTCTTGAGGAATTGAAAGTCCAATAAATGTCTTATGAGTTGAATGACATTATGATGATTATATGATGATGAAATGATGATGAGATGATGGTATGCATATGATGTATAATGATGAGAGAAAATATAGGTATATGATGACTTTATCATGATGAAAGTATGTTGTACATGTGTTGTATTCATGAAAAGTGTCTATGATGTTGCAAGTTAATTACCTTGTTGAGAGGGTACCAAGCCTCAATCACCTTATTGAGAGAGTGCCAAGTCTCAATCACCTTGACGAGAGGGTGTCAAGCCTCAGTTTCCTTGTTGAGGGGGGTACTAAGACTCAATCACCTTGTTAAGAGGGTGCCAAGTCTCAATCACCTTGTTGAGAGGGTGCCAAGTCACAATCTCCTTGACGAGGGGCTGCCAAGCCTCGGTCGCCTTGATGAGGGGGTGGCAAGCCTCAATCACCTTGTTGAGAGGGTGCCTACTCTCAATCAGCTTATTGAGAGGGTGCCAAGTCTCAATCACCTTGACGAGGTGTGTCAAGCCTTGGATACCTTGTTGAGGGGGGTACCAAGACTCAATCACCTTGTTGAGAGGGTGCCAAGTCTCAATCACCTTGTTGAGAGGGTGCCAAGTCTCAATCACTTTGAGGAGGGGGTGCTAAGCCTTGGTTGCCTTGTTGGGGGGAGGGGGGGAGGTACCAAGACTCAATCACCTTATTGAAAGAGTGCTAACTCTCAATAACCTTGTTGAGAGGGTGCCAAGTCTGAATCACCTTGTTGAGAGGGTGTCAAGTCTCAATCACCTTGTTGAGGGGGTGCCAAACCTCGGTTGCCTTGTTGAGGGTGTAGCAAGCCTCAATCACCTTATTAAGAGGGTGTCAACTCTCAATCAACTTGTTGAGAGGATGCCAAGTTTCAATCACTTTGACGAGGGGGTGTCAAGCCTCGGATGCCTTGTTGAGAGGGTATCAAGCCTCAATCACCGTTCAAGGAATGGTGTGCCTTGGAGTTGGGAAGTAGTTCACTTGGTCTACTCTTCACAAATGATATCCTATATGAGCACGAGTTACTTAAGCATGCTTTACTTATGCATTGATCATACATGTCATATTGATGTATCATGCCTATTGTCTATTGTTATGCATGTTGATTATGAAGCTTATCTCTTGTCGCAATGCATCACATATACTTCATACATTCAAACATACTAACGCATACTCTATGCCTACATGATGTTACCATGTAGGAACCGGAGCTCCTATAGATTCTTCTTGTGGCTAGATGGATTGTTCAAGTTAGCCTTTGGTGAGTCCTCCATTTCAGGGACAATGACTATTCTCTTACACTATGTTCTGAGACTATCTTTCTTTTATATATGTATTAACTATGAAGGTAAGCTTGGTTGCTTGTCTTCGCCCCGCTCTTATTTATGTAGTAGAGGTGTTGTTGTATATATTATGTATTACGTTTGAGCTTTGACTCACTTATGATATTCAAGCTATTTAAGTATAAATCTCTCTCTCTCCCTTAGTCCTAGTTCCCTTGTTTATATTTCTTACATTGTTTTACATTACTTCAGCGACAAGTATGTGTAATGATATGCTTTGAGGCTTGTTTGGGGTCCCTTCGGATTTCCCATTCGCCGGTCACATCTAGGCCCTAAGCTTGGGTAGTAAAAAAGATAGTATCAAAGCACTAGGTTGATAGATCCTCAGAGTCTAATACATCCCGTCGATTAGAGTCTTATTCATGGTTGTAGTGTGCACCACAACTATGAGTAGGAGGCTATGAGATGTTTTCGGAAATATTTTCCATCATCATGGTCTATGTCGTGTTTTAGATGCGAGATAGGGCTTTCCGTCTAACGAATGTTTTTTGCTCTTTTAGTTGATCATGCCACTTCAAAGAAGATGGTGAAGGAAGGTAAGTATAAGGTTTTGATTTTGATGGATCCAAGTTTCACTATTTCTTCTCTATTCTTTTAGTTGATGGTGGAACTTCTTGTGTGCCCATGTGGTTATGTGGATCTTTGGTGTCTATTCTCTTGGTTAGGTATATTGTTGCTAGAAAATTCATAGGTGTTAATCCGGGTTTGTATCGCATTAGGTCTTGCTTTGTGGCTTGTGGGATTTGATGTGGTGGATTTTGATGTTGTACTTGGGATGGAATAGTTGCATGCATGTGTATCTCCTTGGTGGTAGGACCCATAGAATTAGAATCCAACCCCCTATGGAATCTGTCTTTGAGCGGGAGGTTGTCAAGTGGTAACAAAAGAGGTAGGTCCATTCTTGTCCTAAGGTACAACTAGGTCTCTAAGGGGGTTGCATTTGTCATCTTGTGAGAAATGAAGGTGTTGAACCTAAGTTGTTTTGTTTATGGAATTGTTATTGGTGGTGGATGAGGCTTTGAATGTCCTTTCCAATATTTTGAATTTTGGGGTAGTGTCCTTTGGTTTGACTAGTACGTCAGTTATGCCTATAAGTCTCATTAGTAAGATCTCTAGTCCTTACCTAATAGGTTTATGGTGGTTTTGGTGATGATAAGATGATTTGTGTTCTCTAATGAGGTAGTGCATGTGAGTTTTTTAAGGAAGGAGGTTGGATGATATATAGGAGAAATGGAAATTTTGGTGGTAAGAAGTTGCCTTCCTAGGTCGTGTGATGCCAAGTGATGGTATTAAGGTGGACCTTAGTAAGACGAAGGTGATTAGAGATTAGCCTAGACCTTTGACTTCATCAGATATTAGGAGCCTCTTGGGTTTAGTGGGCTATTACTAGAGATTGTGAGTAGGTTCTGTTTTATTGTTACTCCTACCACTTAGTTGACCCAATAGTAAGGCCATGTTGTGATCGACGTTTTGAGTAGGGTGATTTGATAGGTCCGGGGGTTGCTATTTCTTGTGTTATCCCTTGGTGCTAGTAGGATTCATGTGTATGAGGGTTGATCCTTGATCCCTTCCAGGAGACCCAAAACTATTTTCAAGAAAACTTACATGGATTTTGCTTACTTAATTTGAGGTTTTGAATAATATGATTCCAAAAATGCTATTGATGCATAGGTAATGTTTATTTGATGATTTTAATATGATTTAAAATATTATATGGGGATTTACTTTGGATTTATGAAGTTATAAGTATGCATGTCCCCTTTAAGAATTATTTATGCATGGGTGATTACACTATGGATTTAAATATGGATTTAATTATGTTTTCACTTCAATTTCATATTATAAATGTTGATTTTAGATTTAGCCTTAATTACCCATGTCATTCTCTCATTGTTCATAGCATATGCATTCATGTACATGGATTACTTTGAGAAATTATATTATGGGTTAATTCCAATTTTGTTTTATGGTATGATTTTGATAAAACGTTGATTATGATAATATTGTGACCACATATATGTCTATTGATTATGGCTCTTTGTGCATTTTGGGTGCTTGCACCGTTTAGTATATGAATGGGCTATTGCTATGCATGAGTATTATGACTATGAAATTATGATTTTGGCATTTGAGCCTAAGTATGAATTATTATGAATGGTGTTCGGCTTTTAAGCCCAATGGTACATTGAAATGATTTGAAAACAATGACTATTGCCTCTTTGAAAGTATGTATATGTATACTATAAGTATTTTTGTGGGATGATGACTTAGCACCGATGGATTGAGAGGGTCTATAAGGGTTGCCCCATGTTCTTGTTGTATAGAGCCTTGTCTTGTGACCTTAGTTGGACTTAGCTTGATGAGTTGGAGGTCTTGTGGTAGTTTGGGCTAGCATGCTTCTAGTGAGTGTGGAACCCATAAGGTTGTAATATGATGGTTGAGGATGGTTGATCTATTTGGTCAACTATAATAGGTTAGTCACTCCTCTAAGGTTGATTTGAGATTCATATTTTGTTCTGAAGTATGGAAGAGGGTAGGTGATATCTCTAAGGTGGTCTCTAGTGATGAGGCATTAATTTATTTAGAGCTTGTGAATAATTTGGGGGTAGTGTTGCAAGTCTTGGAGGATGAGAGGTTGTTTGCTAAATATTATAAGTAGGCATTGTTGATTGTAAGAAAGTGGTTAGAATTTCTTAAGGATTATGAATGAGTGTGCATTATTTTCCTTAGTAAGGCTAATGTTGCAGTCAGTGCTCTAGGTAACCTAGCATGTTTGTTGATGGTGGCAAAGAGGAGACTAGTGGGGTTCATCGGTTGGCTAGATAGGGAGTTAGGTTGAAGGAAGTTGAGCATGGTAGTATAGTGTTCTTGATGGTTCCAAATCTTCTTGGGTTAAGAGGTCTAGATTAGGCAAGGCCTTGATTTCCTCCTTATTAGAGTTGGAAGTTTTGGGTGAGAGAATGATAGAGTTGAGGTTATGTCCCAAGGGGGAGATGGTGGTTATGGTACCAAGTGGGTTAAGTGTATTTAAGGTTGACAATTGAGTTGAGGATTGTGAGTCTTTATAGAGTGTAGAGGGAGGGAGGTAAAGTTGCTTAAGTTTGGGGATTGCCTTTGGGTGTAGATATGGTTTTCCCGGTTCTTCATGCTTCTAGGTGGATGGGATATGTTGGTGACTCTAGTGTTATAGAACTCTTTAACGTTGTGGGTGAGGTAAAGGATAAGTTGGCTTGGAAGGACGTCCCAGTAGAGGTGTTGGATGGATGAGTGGAGAGGTTGATTAATGGGGATTTGGTGTTCATTAAGGTCCTTTGGAAGAGTCGTCTATTCGTATGTGTCTCTCGTTAAGCCGGAGCGGACATCGAGGAGAAATATCCATATTTTTTCATTCTATTCAAGCTTATTATGACATTTCAAGTCCTTTCTATGATTCCAAGTCTTATGTTTTAGCCCCTATGTCATTCATATATATTCATGTTTAAGTTGACAAGTTTATGATGATTTTACACTTATATTGAAATTTTGAGAAAAAAATGGCGATCTAAATGTAATGTTGCATTCTTATTGGGGCTAATTTGTTTGATCACTCTTTTCTTGTATGACTCTTTTACATTCAGGGATGAATGTTTCCAAAGGGGAGATATTGTAACGACCCCAAAAAGTGTCCGAAAATGTGCCTTGGAAGTGCCCGGAATTGTAATTCCATATGTCCAAAATTCCATTCGTTATTTAGAAAATCCGACTTCATATTCTTGTTCAGGGGGTCAAATTGAGTGGGAAATGGGTCTAACCCAAATTTTAAAGCAATCGTATCAAAATATGAAAAATGCAAAAAGCATTATTCAGGAGGGTCAAATTTGAAGAGGCATAGCTCTTAGCACACAAAGAACTAGGTGACCCACGACCTACCAAATTGAAGCCCTTTGAATTGACTTTCTAACTCACTTGGTTTCACCTCATTTCGAGTTCGGCCAAAAGGATTTATGCCCATTTTCGTTGAACTTATTTGTGTAGAAAATGTAGATTCTAGTGGGGTTTTTGCGTCGCCTCAACGACGCCCTGTTGTTTTTGGTGCCTGTTTAAATTTTCTCAGTCCAAGATTTATAAGTATTGGGCCTAAGGGTTCCTACACTTTAAAACACATATACTTAGCCTTGTTTCACCCTCATATCATCCTAAATATTCCCTAATACTCACTCAAACACTTATACTCATATTTCACCCTGAATTCAAGTCCCAAACTCAAGACCAATCTTAAAGATTTCATCAAGGATCTCATTCAAGCTTCAAGTCTCCATTTCCAATCTTCTTCAAGGGTTCTCCAAAGTCAAGGTATGTGGTGTTGAACCATTAGGTCCTTCCACCCATGGTTCCTAATCCTCTTTTTTACTAATATTGCATAATTTAAAGTTAATTTTACATGTGGGTCTTGTATATTGAGAAATTTATGGCACAGTGATTTTAGTTCATGAAACTATGGTTATTTTAGCATGTTTTGATCTTTAAATCTTGGATCTAATGTAATATTTGATGAGGATTTTTGATGTTTATGTCTTGAGGGTGTTGTAAGGTGTTGATTGGTGATTCTACAATAGATTTTCTTGCATGATTTCATCTCTAAATTGCATGGTCTTTTACATCCATCTCACACCCGCCAGGGCTAGGGTTTTTTGAGGAATTGAACGTTCAATGCATGTTTTATGAGTTAAATGGTGTTATGATGAATATATGATGATGAAATAATGATGTAATGATGATGAGATAATGGTATGCATATGATGTATAATGATGAGAGGAAATGTAGGGGTGTGATGACTTTATGACGATGAAAGTATGTTGTACATATGTTGAGTTCATGAAAAGTATGTATGATGTTGCAAGTTGATTGCCTTGTTGAGAGGGTACCAAGCCTCAATCACCTTGTTGAGAGGGTGCCAAGTCTCAATCACCTTGACGAGGGGGTGTCAAGCCTAAGTTGCCTTTTTGAGGGGGGTACCAAGACTCAATCACCTTGTTGAGAGGGTGCCAAGTCCCAATCACCTTGTTGAGAGGGTGCCAAGTCTCAATCACCTTGACGAGGGGGTGTCAAGCCTCGAATGCCTTATTGAGGGGGTATCAAGCCTCAATCACCATTCAAGTAATCGTGTGCCTTGGAGTTGGGAAGTAGTTCACTTGGTCTATCCTTCACAAACGATATCCTATATGAGCATGAGTTACTTAAGCATGTTTTACTTATGCATTGATCATACATGTCATATTGTTGTATCACGTCTATTGTCTATTGTTTTGCATGTTGATTATGAAGCTTATCTCTTGTCGCAGTGCATCCCACATACTTAGTACATTCAAACATACTAACGCATACACTATGTCTACATGATGTTACCATGTAGGAACCGGAGCTCCTATAGATTCTTCTTGTGGCTAGACAGATTGTTTAAGTTAGCCTTTGGTGAGTCCTCCATTCCGGGGACAATGACTATTCTCTTATACTATGTTCTAAGACTATCTTTCTTTTATGTATGTAGTAACTATGAGGGTGAGCTTGGTTGCTTGTCTTCGCCCCCGCTCTTATCTATGTAGTAAAGGTATTATTGGACATGTTATGTATTGCGCTTGAGCTTTGACTCACTTATGATATTCAAGTTATTTAAGTATAAATCTCTCTCTCTCCCTTAGTCCCAATTCCCCTTATTTATATTTCTTACATTGTTGTACATTGCTTCCGTGACCAAGTATGTGTAATGATATGCTATGAGGCTTGTTTAGGGTCTATTCAGGTTCCCCATTCGCAGGTCACATCTAGGCCCTAAGCTTGGATCGTGACACCATCCACCTCATCCAAATCTATAGTATCTACGCACAATTTGGATACATTCCAAATCTTGACTCTTTTTTCTTAATTTCAATATGCAACTTAATACCCATGTTGTTCCTAATTGAAATAAGAGACGAATTACCTTCAACAACGTATTGAATCTCAATTTCTTTCTGTTATTCTTCGACCCCCAACTCAGCGCTGCTATGAAAATATGTTCGTTCCCAAATTCATATTTGAGGCTTTTTCTTTTTTTTTTTCCGTAAATGAGAGAAGAAACTGGAAAATTCAGCAATGATGTTTAGTGATTTTTAAACATTTTAAAACCTAATAGATTGTTACGTATTTGATGAGAGTGATTTTAAATAGCCTAAACGATCAACGTTAATTAAGGGATCATTGGGTAATTGACAGTTTTTTTTTCCATATTTAGCATAATGGATTTGATCTCAATCGAAGGTATCAAAGGCTAATTACAAGTATCATCATACACACAAAAAAGTAGAGATTTTTAGTAATTTATAAAAAAAGTGTCAAAAATATTAGGAATTATGACTAAACCGTTTGACATTTATATAATTTATAATAATAATTAAAAAAATCCTTGAGATGGTCTTGATATTTTACTTTTTGACTTCTTTTGAGGCTGAGGTCTCACCTTGGGCTTCATTGATGGGCTACAACGACTCCAAATGATAAGAATATTAACCCAACTGTTGAGATTTTAACTCATCCAACTTCACTCCCCTCTCCACCATTTCCTCTTCATCTTCTCTTCAATGGCGACCTTCCACATCTCTTTTCTCACACAAACCCATTCTACACTTACCGCTGTCTCCAATTGTTCTTCCCAAAATACCCCTTATTTCTCCTCATATTCACTTCCCAAGACCTCCTTTATTTTCCCTTCCATTACTCTCCGACCCAGAAGCAGAACCAACAGTCGCCACCATGCGAGCATCGTTGTTGCAGCTCTGAAAAAGCTCTCCGAGACAGACCCTTTAACTGTGCCTCTACAACCTGATCAAATATCCGGAAGCTTCCCGAAGGAATCTGGTGTATATGCTGTGTATGATAGTAATGGTGATCTCCAATTTGTTGGCATTTCGCGCAACATCGCAGCCAGTGTTCTTTCCCATAAAAATTCCGTACCTCAACTCTGCTCTTCTGTAAAGGTAACAACTTTGATTATTAAGCCCTTCTTGCTGAATTTCTCGCTTTAATATAGCTACAGTGAAAATTGTGATATGCTGAATGGGCTTGAATTGAGAAGGAGGATTTATAGAGCTGACCCAACTGATTAAGATTAACGGATAGTTGATTGATTGATCCTGTGTGAAATGGTTAAGGGTTGACTGAACATATTTATCATATTGGCTGTGTTGACAAAAGGGTAAATTGAAGTGCAATGTTTTATCATAATGCTTTTTGGTCATGCTATGAAAAAATCCATTTGCTGAATCTTTTCTCAGGCTACAGAAATTTAGTAATGTTATATGGAATGCAGAATATATGTGAGAATACACTTGTGGCCTGAGAAATGAAATCTATGTTACTTTTCTTCTTCTTAAAAGTGGACGTGTCGTTCTTCCATTGAGGATAAGATTTTTGTTCCTTGCGTTGCTTTACCTTGTGTTTACTTGAACAACCGAGGGTTCTGTCCCGATTGAGGGGGCATAGTTCCTATAGTCTAGTTGCTAGCAAATGCAACTAATTTTTGCATTGGAGCTTGCAAATCCTGAGAGCACACTTTGGTGCATCAGTCGAGTTTCTCCCTTGTGACCAATAAGCCACGCGTCTAACACATTGCAATAGGTTACACCAAAATAACCCCGTCTTGGAAATGTAAGAAAAATACTGCATATATATGTCCCCTCTCCCTTCATTCCAGTACTTGCGGGTGATTACATCTTGTGTCAGATTTTCTAAATCATTATGGAGCAAAGTCTTGGAGGAGCTTATAACATGGTCTCCTGCTGTAGCCTTGTTCATTTCACTCACACCCTTGTTATGGTTCTTTTGCCAGTTCTTGTGAGTCTCTTTAACCTCTACTTGCAATGGTTAGAAACTAATGGGGACTAGTTATTGCTAATCTGTAATCTGGTGGAGATGGTTTCCTGATATCCCTCTTCATGTGTCCCTGGCTTAGTGTTTGACTTCTGGTTATATCTTGGAGAATAACTTGGAAATCAAGCTTTTTCCCAGAATGTGGCTTTCGGAAGGAAAAAAATTGTCTGGAACTTTGGATGGTTATGACCTCGGATGAAAGAAACTCAGTGATCATACCTTCTAAATTCAGGACGTGATATTTATTCAACTATGAATCGTTATTACTTAAAAATGTATGGTCCAACCACAGGAATTGAGTACTCTTTGGTAGGAAAGAATGAAGTTTTTCGCTTCAAGTAATGACGGAAGAGCAAACATAGCACCAATATCTCCTTATTGTTGATCATCGTTCTGTCTCTATAGATGCCATTTCTGTGCTGATTAGCTTGATCGAGCTAAGAAAAATATAGCTTGATTAGCTTCATCAAAATATATATTATTCTTTTGATGACCTAGAACTCCGTCATCAGCTGACTCTTTGGGCCAACTACAGCATTTGCAACTCAGGGTTGATGTCGTCTTTCTACTTTCTTATTCTTAGATACCGGAGTTAGTTTGCTTTGTGTAGGGCTTGATCAAACTGATAGAGAAGCTTGTTTTTTTCAGTGCTTAAAGGCTAGAGTGACCCTTCGGGGTGGCCCAGTAGTTTGGGCTTGGGACATCCATGTTGGAGATCTCAAGTTCAAAACCTCTTGCCAGCGAATGCAAGGGGTTTGCCTTCTTGGTCGAGCTTGTCGTACTAGGCTTGTCTAGTGTGTGTTACCTCTCCTGTGTGGTTTGCGAGCTATTGCATAGGAGCGGAGGTTTTACGTTGTGCGCATCAAAAGCGTGGTGGCTGCTGCGGGTTTCCCTTGTCATCCAAAAAAAACAAAGTTGCTAGAGTAGGATATTGTGCTAGACTATTGTTAAGCCAAGGATCTATCTAGAACAACCTCTCTACCTTACAAAAGTATGAGTAAAATTTGTGTACATCCCATCCTAACCAGGCTCCACTGGTAGGAGTTCACTTGGTATGTTGTTGTGAAGTTGCTAGAGTGGGAGATTGTGATAGTTGAATGGACACAGAAGGTACACACTATGATTGAAGGCATTTATTTCATTCTAGGTTACTTACCTCACTACATTATACCTAGGTCGCAAACAGATTGGCATTTGGTTTGGTTGCTGGTGGGAAACTTGCAGTACCATACTTTGGTTGCTGCCTTTAATTATGACTCTTTTAAAGTTATATTTCTTAGATGACGTAGTGCAACTGCAAAGGGGAAATATCAAATATGACCAATATATAGTAATTTTTGGCAGTGTTGTCAAAGGCGAAGAGCACAAAGCAAGCACTGGGATCCGTTGGGGCTATAAATGCAAGGGTCAATTAAAGCAAAAGCTTTGATAGTGAAAGGTGCAAGTGAATGTAAATATATAAATATATATATGTGTAATTCAAGAATAATAATTATTAGCACAAATGGAAATTATCTATTTATATTGACAAAAAGAATTTTAAAAAGGAAAATTATGAGAACTCTTTATTGTTTTGTGGCGCCTCTTCAGGACAACACCCATTAGTGACCTTATTGTCTGCACTGAAGCACTTGGCCAAGCCAGGCGAAGTACCAGCCCAGTTTGCACCTAGCTTCAGGGCATAAGCGCCTTAAGTGAGCTGTCGTAACTCTGCTGTGGAACTATAATTTATAGTACACAAAAGGCATACAATGCTGAATAAACTTCCTCTGTACTTGAAAGCAGAAGGAGACTTCCTTGCTTCAGAAAGTTACCAAGTTCAAAAAAAAAAAAAAAAAACACACACACCGCTGCTTGGACTCTTCAAAAATATTCATGTCTAAATGTAGGTATCTGATATGGGTGAGGCAACATTTTTTGGAGAGTCCGAGCAAACATAGTGAAGCAATATATCCTTTGGACAAGCATTTTACTATTATTTGACATGTGACCATTTTCCTGTGCACCCCCGAGATTAGTTGGGGCTCTAAGAGACTCGGACACTTGGCGCAAATAAAAAAAAAAGACGTTACCATTTTCTAATCATCTTATTATATGGATGTGACTTTGTCAAACATCACATGACTGTCATTCTTGCTTAGATTCTCAACTGCTGTGGCTATACATCAACATATTCCTGTCTGCACCTTGAATATTAGTACAAGGGTTCCACTAAGTAGTAAGAGCATAATAACTTGCATAGGGTTCCACTATAAGCAAAATAATACAGAGACAAATCTGTACCGGTTATTATTTCTGGCAAATTGTTTCATGTTTGTTTTTTTCAGGATTTTAAGGATATACTTTTTCTTTTGAGTACTTAATAACTGGTGTAGTGTTTGTAGGTTGGTGTGGTTGATGAGCCAGATAGAACAGCTTTAACTGAATCTTGGAAATCATGGATGGAAGAACATATTGCGACCAATGGAAAGATACCACCGGGTAATGAACCAGGAAATTCGACATGGGTTCGTCAGCCTCCAAAGAAGAAGGCTGATCTAAGGTTAACACCAGGCCGTCATGTGCAGTTGACAGTGTCCTTGGAGGACCTCATTGACCGGCTAGTGAAGGAGAACAAGGTGGTTGCTTTCATTAAAGGGTCAAGAAGTGCACCACAATGTGGTTTCTCACAGAGGGTGATAGCCATTCTTGAAAGTGAAGGTGTCGACTATGAAACCGTCGATGTCCTTGACGAAGAGTACAACTCTGGGCTGAGGGAGACGTTGAAGAACTATAGTAACTGGCCTACGTTTCCACAAATTTTTGTTAAGGGTGAGTTGGTTGGTGGGTGTGATATCTTGACCTCCATGTATGAGAAGGGGGAACTTGCCGGGTTGTTCAAAAGCTAAATGTTTAGTTAGCATTAAAGGGTGTATTTTGTTGTAAAATTACCGATCTTTGAACCTATTCACTCAGCAGTGTATTGGTGGTGGAAATAGTAGAATAGTTGGAAGAAAAATCATTGTTCATGTGTACTGGAGAATTTTGTGACAAGTAACAAATGGAGGCGTTTTCTTGTTTTTGTGCTAGCTTATGATCGGAGGGGTTGTTTGCTAGAGTTCATAAGAATAATGTTAAATAGAGTGTATTAACAATGCTTGCATTAGTAAGGCATGTATTAGTTATATTTGTATTAATTATGTATAAAATATTTTTATGTATTATTTGGTTTGATGCATTAAAAATAACATGTATTATATTAAAAAATTTATTTACAAAGATATCATTCACATTTATGGTGAAAAAGATGTAAAAAAGATTTTTTTATGAGTAATTAGGTCTTTAATTATGTTAATGCATGCATTAAAAATATTTCATTACTAATACGTAGAAATCGATGTTATTAGTATATATACTCTTTAATATACAAATGAGTGTTAGTTATATGAAGTGGTGGTTAGACCTATATGGGGTGGAGTGTTGGCTGATTAAAAATGCACATGTTCAGAAGATGCATGTCGCGGAGATGAGGATGCTGAGATGGATGTGTGGCTACACCAGGAGTGAGAAGGTTAGGAATGAGACCATTCGAGAGAAGCTAGATGTGGCCTCGGGGGCCGAAAAGATGTGGGAAGCAAGACTGCGATAGTTTGGACATGTGCAGAGAAGGAGTACTGATGCTCCTGTTAGGAGGTGCGAGAGGTTGGTTTTGGGAGCTACATGAAGGGGTAGAGGTAGACCGAAGAAGTACTGGTTAGACATGATATGGCGGAACTTGATCTCACTGAGGACATGACCTTAGATAGAAAAAAGTGGAGGTCGCGAATTAGGGTAGCAGGCTAATTGGTAGGGTTAGGTATATGAATAGCCTTGGGGTATAGTAGGGTTAGGTGGAGGACGTTTTTTATTTTAAATCATGTGTTCTCATTATCTGTCGTATTATGTATTAGCTTTATCATATTTACATACTGCCATGAGTTATTCATTATTAGTCGCTCTCACTGTTCCTTTCCCTTCCCTTTCCTTTTTGTCATATATAGTTCTTTCTGCTTATTAGTTTTGAGATGAGGCTCCCCAAAAAACAGTCTATCTACTTCTATGAGGTAGTAATAAGATATGCGTACATTCTACCCTCCCTAGACCCCACTTGTGGGATTTCACTGGGTATGTTATTGTTGTTGAGTGTTAGTTATATATAATATGAAAAAGTGTACTGAAAAAGGTGTTATTAATACAAAGAATTATTGCAAGCATTATTTTCTTGATACACTACCCAGCCACTAAATGGGTCACATTGATCATCATAAGAGAAGATAAGACTTTCGATTTGTTTGGTATGTGGAATAGGATAAATAAGAATATCTTATGGAAGTAGGTTTCCACCTCATATATGGAATAGCTAATTCTACCATTTTTATATAAATGCAGGAACAGCTATGGGGTAAAGCTGGTGAAGCAACTGCTTTAGGTCCCTAATTTCGAGCCTCTTTTTAGCAATTATTATCTATACATAGAATAGATTTTTTAAGCTTTGAAAATATATATATATTTTTTTGTAGAAAGATAATTTATATAGGAAGGATTATTATCGTTCTACTATTCATACTAAAAAGTTGATTAAGCATTTACTTTTGACTTTTTTCATTTCTTGAAAATTGTTAGAAGACTTTTCACTCTTTTTCTGTAACGTGTACTTTTTATTTTTACTTTGCCAATATGCTCTTTTTTTAATTTATTTAATAGTAAGTCGTTTTTTAACTCTTCCATCAAACATCTTTATATACAAGTTGGTAATTTTTTTTTAATTCCTCCATATTTTCATTGCTGAAAGATAAATCATTGAATTCTATTATATTCTAACAAAAGAGGGTAAGAAAATATTGTGAGTGTATTGTGTAACATTTGTTATTCTTTCTCAAATTTCAAGTTTTGAGGCAAGTATTTCAAAGAATCAATTATAATATATCTTGGAATCTAGTCTTCAAAATATTTTATCAAGTTTGATCATTTCAATTTTTGAATTTTATTTTTCAATTTTTATCTTGTATCTATTATTTTTATTATTGTATTGTGGATATCTTTTAATTATTTTGTTATAATTTAAATATGTCAATTGGAAAATGTGAATTTGGTCATTCAAAATTAAAAAGAATGAGAAAAATTAAAAATCTAATAGAATCTCAAAAAGGAGTCCTTGATATATTTTTATCAAATAACCAAAATTTTTTTTTAAAATATTGAAAAATGTAGAAATATAGAAGAGTGTTCTTTAAGTAAACAAATCACTAACATCGTTGAGCAAGATCATGATAACATTCAAGAGGAAAAAAATGAAACTAGTGAGAAATCGAATGTAGATTCTCAAAAAACCAAGGTTCTTTCAAATGAGTTCAATAATTTCATTCCTAAAAATATATATGATCCCAGTGAATGAACTAATATTGATTCAACATTGAGAGATGTATTAGTAGAAAAATGAAATTACAATTAATGACATGGATTTTCAAAAGGACAAACTCTCAAGACATTTCTCTAATGCATATTATTTTCAAAAATTGACAAATGAAAAAGGACATAAAAGAAGATGGTTAGTTTATTTTAAAGATTTGGATAAAGTATTTTGTTTTTATTGCAAGTTATTTAATAAAACTTGTAGTACTAGCTAATGAAGGTAGTAGAGATCGAAGAAATGTTAGTACTGAGCTTAAAGTTTATGAAACAACTAACGAGCATATTACTAATATGAGCACATGAACTGATTTAGAAATAAGATTCACAAAAGTAAAACAATTGACAAAGATGTTCAAGAACAAAGAACACTGAAAAAATATATTGTCAAGAATTATTGTTATCATAAAAACTCTTGGAAAAAATAATTTGACATTTAGGGGAAAGAACGAAAAGTTCTATCAAGAGAATAATGGAAACTTTTTAAGTTTCATCGAAATGATTGCAAAATTTGATCTAGTAGTGAAGCAAGAACATGTTCGACGAATTAAGCATGACGAAATTTATACCCATTACCTTGGACATAATATATAATTGAATTGCTAAATTTGTTGGCAAGTGAAATTAAGAATACAAATAATTGAAAAAAATTATCGATACAAAGTATTTTTCAACCACACTTGATTGTACCCCAGATTACGCTCCTAATTCTAAATGGGTAAACATAGTATCTATTTAGATAGGCCCGAATGGCCCCTTCTCATTATGAGAATGTATATAACCCGGCCGGTATGGAGTTCACTTATAATCATGGAATCGACTCGATCATCAGATTAGAAGTTCATAACCCTAGTCCATTCCCATTTTGGACGGAATAGATATACTAATTCTTTGATTCCAGTTAGTAAGAGGGATCTTGAACTAAGAAATAGACCCTAGAAGCTAAAAAAGACTATCCTGAGCAATTGCAATAATTCTTTTCCTTCTAGACCCCTTGAACACAAGTCAGGCTGGGGCAGGGCGAGATTTCCCTCTTCAACGGGATCAGTCGGCTCCGAATAGCAAGGCTTCGCGCACAAGGATTTTCAGAAGGGGAGTGGCTCTGGAAAAAAGCAATGATTGGGTGACCTCTGACTTTTTCGTTATTTTGTACCCAATTCTTTATATATACACAATTTTATGTACGGAAAAAGAATTGCTGCTTTCAAGCAGATTGAAAACAAAACAAATTTCCATATTATATATTATAATAGTAATGGTTTCAAAGTAGATAAATGATATCAAGGTTCAATACGTTCACCGATAATATTACTAATTTCGTCAGCTCGAATGGTTACCATGATTCTTTCTTTAGTCTTTTTTGGAGCACAATCATAGCAAGAAGAAGTGGGAATAATGAAAAACTCCCTTACTGCTACTGAAATCAGCCCATGTGCTTCATGCGAGCAACTCTTTCTTGCAACGTCAAGCAGTTCCTCTTTCTCGCTCCGACAACAGGTCGTGTAAACTAAAATCCTATTAATAGATAGGAACACAACCCAACAAATTCCCAAAAAATATAAATTTGTATCAAATTGTAACTAGTAACTAATCCCAACATGAAAGTACTGAAAAAACTCATATAAACAAAAAATCTCAAATATCCTTGATCTTTTTTTAAATCCTATTTTGGGTGGATTTAAAATGAATTAGAATTAAAAAATAGGATTTTAGGGATAAGGAATAAATTAAAAAACAAACCATGGATAAATCCAAGCGACCTTTTCTTAAATTCAAGCGATCTTTTCATAGGCGTTTGCCCCCGATTCAATCGGGAGATCGAATTGATTATAGAAACATGAGTTTAATTAGTCGATTTATCAGTGAACAAGGAAAAATATTATCAAGACGTGTGAATAGATTGACCTTGAAATAACAACTCCGAAGGAGCCCGCCGGAATCACTGTAGCAAACTCTCTCTTTACTCAATGGAAGTCGGGGATATTCTACGTTTAATGGAGCTGGTCTCGAACTAGTGTGCACCATAATCTGGCTTTCAGAAAAAAGATCAAGATAAGCTAGCCTATGCTTTTGCTTCTCCGTTCGTGCAGTAACCAAGTTTTTTTTCTCCATCCGTAAGCCTTCGTGTCATTTTAAAGACAATCGCAAAGAGAAATGAAAAGCTTTCAGTTTAATAGTTTCATTAAAGGCTGGCATCTCGCATTCACGCCTAAGCCCTGAACAAAGAAAATAAATCATATCGAAGTCGGGCGGTGCGAAGGGGCTGACAAAGGAATAGGACTATTACGGCGAGCAGCTTCGAATTCTGCTGTGCCGGTGCACAAAGCAAGCAGTTACCAATGGAGAATTTCTTATCATCTTAAATTCAGTTGATTGGATTTACACCAACGGAAACCATAAACTTCATACACAATAGGGGGATATGGTAGAGTTTTTTTTTTTTTAATAATGGATGGAGTTCCTTTTTCCATCCTATCCCATTCACCGGTACTGATCATTGATACTGTAAAAGTCATTTTCTTGCTTTTGTGCCAGCTCATGATCTAAACGAGTCGCACATACACCCTAGTACATGTGATCTAAACGAGTCGCACATACACCCTAGTACATGTTCCTCGACGCTGAGGGCATCCCCGAAGAGCGGGGGGATTTTGTGACATTTCTGATTAGCTGTCTTGTATTTCTAATAAGTTGTTTAATAGTTGGTATGTTGAATCGTATACATAATATGATAGTATAGTCCTTTTGGTGTGGTGCTTTCTCCATCAACTATCTGACGAAGAAAGACAGTCTTTTCTTTTTCTCTTAATGAATAAGATATTTTCTTTTTAAGAGTGCTCCTAATCTTAGAAGGAGATGAGCTACCTAGACATACAAATCATCAGGAACAAATATATTTTGTATTACGGTGTGTAGATAATTCAACCACTCCAACAAAAATTATTGAATATTTTTTTATAATTTTTAAAAGTGGATGATACAAATGGAAAAGGTATTTTGAAAGTTATTTTAGATGAGATAAAAAATATTGGACTTGATATTAATAGTTTAAGAGGACGAGGAAATGATAATGAATCCAATATGAAGAAAAAATATCTAGGCGTGCAAAAAAGACTTTAGATATAACTCCAAGAGCATTTTGTACTCCATGTGGTTGTCATAATCCAAAATTTAGTATTTTGTGACATGACAAATTCTTGAGAAAAGCTATTTCATTTTTTATAGTTGTACAAAGTGTATATTTACTATTTTCTTCTTCCACTAAATGATAGAATGTTTTAAAAGATAATGTTCTCAACCTAACTCTTAAATCATTGTCACAAACACGATGAGAAAATCGTGTTGAAAGTATTAAAATAATAAGATATCAAACTCTACAAATCAAAAATGCTTTATTAAAATTAGTAAAAGTTAGTGAGGATCCAAAAACTAAAAGTAAGGCTAATTATTGAGCAATATATGGACTCGAAAATTTTAAATTTATATTGTGTTACATCTCATGATGCCCTTATTGGAGAACATTTGATTTGATTCGCGTAGTTAGAGATCCTGACCCCCTCCCTTGAAAGCTCCTGGTGCTGCATTACTATTTGGTATGATATACGATTTGTGATTAGCTCTGTTAACAAATCGTTACAATAAAAAAGATATGCATATTGATTTTGCATAGATCAACTAAGAGACTTGATTTCCTTTTCAAAAAAATACAGAGAAGAAAGATTTGTAATTGCTATACTTTCTGCTAAAGAAATTGCATTTGATGAGATGAATATAAAACTTAAATTTCATTATAAACGTATAGTATATAGAAAAAAAAAATTGATGAAAATACTGATAATAAAATTACAAGGTTTTTTGAATAATCTTATAAAACTAATTACTTATATATAGTAGATCAAATCGTATCTTTACTTTAAAATAAACTTGAAGAATTTGAAACTTATGAAAATACTTTTAATTTTCTATCTAACGATAAAAAGTTGCTATCTTTACTATACAATAGTTCTTTCAAATTTTGTCAAATGAATTAGGCTATAGAAATACTGCATATTTATGTCACGGAACGTCATTACTACAAAACTTATATCAAATGAAGTAAAAACTATCTTAATTAATATCGGGCAAACTAGGTCATAAATAAAAATATTTTAATCTGCAATTTTTTTATCAAATAAACTATAGAAATGAATATTTAAAATCATCATATTTGAGGTAAAGAAATTAAAGACTATTCTAAACCTAAAAACAATCCGTAAAAAATTCTAACTTTTCACATGACACATTTAAAATTAGAAGATTAAAACAAATTTTAAAATTTTTTATATATCTTTTACTTTAAATCACGAGATTAAAAACTTTTTTAAATTTTTTTATATCAAATTAAAATTAAAAAAATCAATTAGAATATGTATGTATGTATAATATACACACACTAAATCAAAAGTAGTGAACTTAGACAAATTCTATTGTTTGATAAGATAAATTCACGATTTGATACATCTTACACTCTCTCCCTCTTGATTCAAATTCAACTCAACTCCTTTATTAACCATACATATAAACTAAAATAAAATTACATTTCAATTTCCACTATACTATAAACTTTTTTGCAGTGCATTTTGAAAGCCGTGCCCACCGAGTGCCCTTATAGGACATGGAAAAATATCTCTTGTCAACTAAAAATAGAAGTGTTTTGATCTCATCTTATTAAGCCAAGTAAATTGCCAAGTGCCTCTTTCTCATCTTCCACTTTCTTTCTCTTCTTACAACTCCACAAAAAAGAAAAAGACAAAGAAATGCCACCTGGCTCATTTATAAGCAACATTAATGTTAGTTAATTTGAGGCCTTTCATCACAGCCCTTACCACATCGCCAAGATCACTTCTTAAATGAACTTACCACACCCCAAGACACACTCGATAAATCACCTATGGGAAGTCTCGTTTTGCGTGTTTTAGTTCATGACTATTTCAAGGAAAAATCAAGAATATCACATGCAAATGTGTGCTATATGTTTTCCCCTAATACATGGTTTACTCCACTATTCTTATAAGTTAAAATCAAGAATCATCAATTCTAACGAGTTAAAAGTTATAGTTCATAATCTAGATGAAAATTTAGATAAATCATCAGGAATATCGTAGCATAAATTTATACGTAATTTATTTTAATTATAAAAATAATATAATTTTAACTTTTCGTGCTAGTACATTTTGTATGCATTGAATAAGACTAAGTATACAAACGACAACATTACCTCAATGCCTCAAAAGCTCCCTCCCATTGCGAGGTAAGGGGGGTCGGATATACGCAGCCTGACCCCTATGTTTAAAAATATAGCGCGACTGTTTCTGGATGACCCATAATGAGCATTGAAAGTTGCATTGACTAACTGCTACTTCACAATTGAAAGAAGCGCAAACAGTTTAAAGAGCAATTTTGCTTTATTCCATCATACCCCAAAGGCAAAAAATAGTGAATCTTTGACTCCATCCAAGATTGATGGAAATGAATAAGACCAAGTATAGATAGCTGTTTTGGACTGACTAATAAAAACATGTTCTCTAAACTATTAAATCTACTTATATTCTCAATCCTCATAATGATTATGAGTTGTATATGCTAATTATCATTTTGATTTATTAAAAGGTAAGATTCTGAGATGGGTCAATATGCCTAGTGAATTGGATGATAATAATATATATGGGTGAAATAATTAGTTAGTTGATGAAATTCATGTCTCAATATAGAAATTGATGATACACTCTTTTATAAGAAGCTTATAAGTTTTCATATGTAGATCTAGCCAGTAGATTTATGAATTTGGTACACGAAATAAGTTTTGTTCTAAAGAAAAGTAATCATTAAATTAAATTCGCCAATAATTTAATTTATTGATTAGTATATGTAATCTTAACATGGAGAATTAAATAAATGTTTAATGAGAAATTTTGAAATATAAATGGAGGAGTGCGATTACGAATTATTAAATGGAGGAGTGCAATCACGAATTCTTAGTTGGATAATTTATAATTTATTATAGTACGAATTCTTAAATGGAGGAGTGCAATTACGAATTCTATAAGTAGGGTTTCTCCTAATCTAGAAGAGAAGAATTCATATTCTAATTGATAGTTGCCCACTCAAGTATTGAGAGAGTTCGACTTTTAATTTGGGATCATTGTAAAAGATCGTAGAACTGGAGTTTGATTTGTTTCAAGATATCTGCGCACGCTTCAAAAAATATTGCTTGAATTAATTTTTAGTATACTTTATGTGTGATATATATTTATGGTTGTTTTCTATAAATTTGTAGCATGATCTTGGTTAACACTTCTGCTGCATGATGTTTCTTCCAACAATTGACATCAAGAGCCATGCTTGCATCTTTATCGATTATATAAAGAAAAACGTATATAAAACCATATGTATGTTTTCCTTAATTTGGCCGAATGAAAAACATGATTATCTAACCCTTAATTTTGTATCACTAAAACGAGAGAATAAGTACGACGACTTCGGCGGTGACAACATAAAGTGATGTGCAGAAGTGTTTCTTATTTCTTTTAATGCACATTAGTGATGATTGTTAACCATGTGTTTCTTTTATATATATATAAAGGAAAACAGGTGGCGGCTATAGGCCACCTAAAGTGACCTTTAGAATAGACGACTATAGCTATTACTAGAGGGAACCAGGTTCTATGATCAAAACAGATATGACTGCAGAATATAAAGAAACGCAAGATATATAGTGGAAAACTCCTTGCTCAAAGTAGAAACGATCACTATCTACACTAGTAGGATTTTACCAACTTTAACTTCAATTTGAGCAATGTTAAGGTTACAAACTCGCAACACTTAATACACAAATCTTCTCTCACAAACTCGTAACCAAATAAGAGTCAAACCTACTCTCAACACAAATTCTCTCAAAAAACAATCTCTTACAATAATTGTCACTCAACAATAATTCTAAGAAAACTGCTACCCATCGAACAAACAAGAAAACCTAATTCAAGATTTTACTTGAATGCTCTCGTGCTAATTGGTTTTGTTCTCTGGATTGCCATTTCAGATTTACAGAAGCATAACTCTTCTAGGGTTGTTCATTCCTTTTATACTTGACCCTATAAGAGTCCTTTTCCAAGATTCCTTCGTAAATATGGCATGTACAACTTTTCCTTATAGGAGTCTTATTTTGATTTTGCTTCTTTATTTAGTACCCTTTCTCCTTATTGGATTCAACTTCTTCTATCAAGGACTTCATCTTGGTACTGCATCTTGAACCAGTTCCGTTTGTCATAAAAAAAACACCTTAGGAGATCCAGCAAGCTCCTAGTGAGGGAGTCCATGTGCAACCAAGCAGTTCATGATCTTATACACAAAGATAATGATCACTTATTCAGCACAACACTTGAATTCAAAATGTAATATCAAGACGAAGAGAAGGTGTTGTTCATATGCCCCTAATCAAACCTAGATGAAGATGATTGAGATCAAGTGTTCAAGTCTTAGTGCTGTTGTAAATATGTCTGGCACTTGATCTTCAATCTTGCAGAAGGTCATCTCAATGTGTCTTCCTTAATATTGTCATGGAGAAAGTGATTGCGAACATCTATGTGCTTGGAATGCTTGTAGTGCACTGGGTTCTTGGCTATGTTCACTGCACTTGTGTTGTCGCAAATTATTGATATGTGTCCTTTCACGGTCGGTGAGGCCTTCCGTATGGGCATCGCAGTGAAAATTTTCTAAATATTGGATCACCTTCTCGGAACTTCGTCAACAAAAATTTTTCTAAGTGAAGCTTTGTGGGAGGCCATACGGTGCATGCGACCTCTCATGGACTGTGAAGCCATCGGTGTGGGGGCCAGCGTTCAATTTTCTTCTTAGTATGAAATTATCATCTCGGACCTTCGTCACTGGAAATTGTTTCTAAGTATTGGACAATGTAATGGCACACGAACTGTATACCTTGGTATGGGCAATATAACCCTCTATACAGACCCTAGCAACATTTTTCTACTCGTTTCATTAATGGCATTTTGTAATTATGATTCTCCTAAGGGTCTTTTGCGACTTTCTATGCTATCTAAAGATATTGAAATGACCTAAACTTTATTTCCCTCATTGAAATTTGCTCTTATACTTAGAATTATATTGAACTCTGTTAAGAACTCCTCTCAAAGACACAAGTGGAGAATTAGCTTGGGATTCAAGGAAGGACTTCAATCTTCATCAAATTCTTCTTACTTCTTCTGATGAACATAGGTATATGGGATTGATTCTTGGTCCCTTTCAACCAAGAAGACCCAAACTTTTTTTACACTTGATTTATGGAATTTAAGTTTACTTTAATTATGAGTTTTGAAGATTATGACATATTAAATTCAATTGAAGTATGGGTTATGCTTTATTGTGGATTTTATCTTGATTTACGTCCTAATATGTTGAATTGCATGATTATTATGAAGACTTAGTTATGCATTGTCCCTTTAAAGTTTGATCTAACTATGGGTAATCAATATTATGATTTGAATGTGGATTTTACTTATGGATTTACTTGAATTTCATATTGAATTTGTTGATTTAATATTGAATCTATATTGCCCATTGCTATTTACATATCATTCATGGTATATGCATTCACAAGCATTGGATTTTATGAAATTATCTGTGGGTTAAGCTCACATATGTTTTGTGAAAACGATTTTGGTAAGTTAAGCTCACATATTGGTTATAAAAACAATGTGATCACATAAATGTC
The DNA here is from genome assembly GCA_025774065.1 of Solanum ossicruentum. NCBI lineage: Eukaryota > Viridiplantae > Streptophyta > Magnoliopsida > Solanales > Solanaceae > Solanum > Solanum ossicruentum. Next base: position 699,373 of record JAOTQR010000109.1, on the reverse strand, counting down.
TATTGTTATTGGTTCTTTGAGTATATTGGATTGTTACACCATATTGTTATTGTGAATGAACTATTCCTATGCATGAAAAGTGTGGATTGAAATGTGATTTAACTTTTGAGCCCAAGTGTAAATGATTATGAAGAATATTTGACTTTTGAGCACAAGTGTGCATTGAAATGATTTAAAATGACTTGCGCCTCTTTTGAAAGATGTATATGTATAAGTATTTCTTGTGGGATGATGACTTAGCATCGATGGATTGTGAGCAATAGGGCTATCCCCAAGGGTCCTCTCTCTTTTTTTGAACTATGTGACAACCTAGGTATTTGGTAGCCATTATCGAAATGACTAGGTTGTAATGGTTATACATTGGCATGATATGATACGTTGTTGAAAATCCTTCTAAAATGACTAGGCCATAAGGAAGGTGTCCATCACACCGAAATGACTGGATCGTAAGGTGTGGTATAGATTACCCTTAGCAAGTTATATTCTCTAAACGATGGGAGGTCTACATTAGGCAAATTCATGTAATAACTCGCATGAGTTTGAGATGTCAGTTATGGTCTCATCCCCACTATGTATAAGCATTATGGCATTTCATGCATCATATATTTCATGGCATATTGTTATACTACTCTTCTTTGGATATATATTCCTTTCTATTCTATGTGCCTATGTTATCTAATATTGAATGCAGGTTTGATAAGTCATGTGCATTGCATGCCCCCATATTTAGTACATTCAAACATACTAATGCATATTTTTTGCGAACATCATCTAACCATGTAGGGATTGAAGATTACCTTCATCCATTGTATGTTGGTTAGATTGGATCTTGAGATACTTGTTGTAGTGTCACGACCCAAGCCTAGGGCCTAGACGTGACATGGCGTATAAGGAACCAGAAGGAATCCCAAAAAAAACCTCTTAACTTGTCATTACACATTATTGGTCACGAAAGCATATAAAAGACATTAAAGAGCAAGAGTAGGGCAAAGGGACTAAGGAAAAAGCTTGCAAAATATCATAATCAAGAGACAAGAGTCAAAACTCATATCATGGATACGTAACATGTCCAACAACTACCTCTTATATATAGATAAGAGCGGGGACCAAGAGAAAGTAACTGGGCTCACCCTCATAGTTAAAATAGATAACAAAGAAGAATGTCTCAATATATAATAAGAACAATATAGACTAAGTTCCCCGAAGTGGAGGACTTACCAAATAGCTTGAGTAGTTTCGAACTTGCCACGTGGAGGAGGATGATGATCAACTTGGGCACCAGTTCTTATATGGTGATATCATGTAAGCATAGAGTATGCGTTAGTACGTTTGAATGTACTAAGTATATAGGATGCAACGCAACAAGAATTAGGCACCATAATCAAAATGCATAACAATAGGCAACATGCATAATATAACAATATGACATGTATGACCAATGCATAAGTAAAACATGCGTATGTAGTTCATGCTCATATAGGATATCATATGTGTAGAAGATACCAAGCTAGATTTCCAAAGTACAAAGCCCTTGGTAGGTCAGTGATGATGCCGCCACATCACTTAGGTGGTGAAGTATAAACCCCTCACTAGGTTGATGATGATGCCACCCTATCACCTGTTGGAGAAGTACAAACCCTTCCCGAGGTTGATGAGTACAAACCCCCATCTAGGTTACTGATGATATCGCCCCATCACTAGGTGGAGAAGTACAAACCTTCACTAGGTTGATGAGTACAAACTCCCATCTAGGTTATCCAGATTCTTATTCCCCTCGGATTGGGCATGGTCTAATGTAACACTTTATATAGATTATATTATATACATAAGTCATTTCAGCACCATGTAGTCAATCATATCATATCTCATGCTTTGGACCTTTAACTCCCCAAGAAACCACATCCGGATATTTTATCAAACACTTAGAGGGCGTGTAATACTAGTATAAAACCATGAAATATAGAGGTGAAATCATGCAAGAAAATTTATTGTAAAACCATCAATAAAGCACCTTGCAACACCCTCAAGCAACATACATCAAAATCCCTTCTCAAATCTTACAATATATCAAAGAATTTTAGCTTAAAACATGGCAAAACAGTCACAATTTCACATAGCTTTAACATAGTGTGCGGTGAATTTCTTAATAATCAAGACCCATTTATAAATCAACTTTAAATCATGCAATTTGAGTAGTAGGAGGCTTGGGTATCATGGATGAAAGGAGCCCAAGAAAGAAACCCATATACCTTAGCTTGGAGATGAACTTGGTGAAGATTGGAGATGGAGACTTGAAGCTTGAACAAGAACCTTGAAGGAAAACCTTTGCTTAGGATGAGGGTTTGAGACTTGAATTTGGGCAGTGAAATATGACTAAGTGTTTGAGTGGGTAATGGAGAATGTTTAGGATAATTTGAGGGTGAAACATGGTTAAGTATAGGTAAAAATACATTTGGGAACACTCAGGCCCAAGACTTAGAAGTCTTGGACCTAACTAAAAAAACAGACACTTTCTAGCACAGAGACGCGTCGCACGGGATCACGGATTCCTCTCTAGAATTCACACCTTAAAAAATTATAATTGCTAATATTTTTCTCTTAAATTGGGGTTAGACCCTTTCCCCCCTAATTTTGACCCCTTGAACAAGAATATGAAGTCGAATTTTCGAAATAGCAAATGGATTTTGAGATATATGGAATTTAAAATTTTGGTCATTTCGAGTCACATTTTCGGACACTTTTTGGGTCATTTCGATATCTACCCCTTAGGTATATTCATACCTGAATATAAAAGAGATGTACAAGACATGATTGGTCATAAATAAATCAGCCCCAACAAGAATATCACATTACATTTAAAATACCATTTTCAAAATCTCAACATACGTGTAAAATCATCATAACTTGCCAACTTAAACATGAATGCATATGAATGACATAAGGACTGAAACATAAGACTTTAAATCACATAGGGGACTTTAGAATTTGTACCTTAGTATTGAGTGGAGTGGAGAATATAAGGATAACTCTTTTGCATGTCCGCTTCGGCCTCCCAAGTAGCACTTTCGATTTGTTTGTTCCTCCAAATGACCTTAAAAGGGTGCCACCTCCTTGTTCCTCAATATCTTTACTTGCCTATCTAGGATCTGAGCCAAACCTCCTCATAAGTGAACTTATCCTCAATAGCATCCACAACATCAAGAGGCACAATAGCATTAGGATCACCAATACATTTTCTCAATATAGAGGCATGGAACACCGGATGAACCAAATTCATTTTACTAGGCAACTTCAATTCATAAGCTACCTTGCCAACCCTCTTCAAGACCTCATAAGGACCATAATATCTTGGACTTCGCTTCCCCTTTTTACCAAAATTTACTACACCTTTCCTTGGAGAATCTTTCAAATAAACCCAATAAGCCACTTTGATTTGAAGGTCTTCTCACATCGGAATAGGATTTTTGACGACTTTGGGCTGTTTTCAACCTTTCCCTAATCATTCTCACCTTCTCAAGAGCCTTCATAACCAGATCCAATCCCATTAAAGCCACATCTCCAACCTCAAACTATCCAACCGGTGATCTACATTATTTCCCACAAAGAGTCTAAATAGGTGCCATACCGATGCAAGAGTGATAGCTATTGTTGTAGGAAAACTCAATCAAAGAAAGATGGTCATCCCAACTACTCCTCAACTCTAATACACATGTCCTAAGAATATCTTCAAGGGTTTGAATGGTTCTTTTGGCTTGGCCATCCGTTTAGAGGTGAAAGGCCGTACTAAGGTGAACTTTTGTACCAAGAACCCTTTGGAAAGACCTCCAAAAGTGTGAAGTGAATTGTGAACTACGATCTGATATGATGGACAAAGTAACCCTATGTAACCTTACCAATTCATGGATATACAACCTTGTATACTCTTCAGCTGCATATGTGGTCTTAATCTGTAGCAAGTGAGCCAATTTCATCATCTTATCAATCACCACCCAAATGGAATCAAAACCTTTTCTAGTCTTGGCCAACCCAACCACAAAATCCATATTAATCACCTCCCACTTCCAAGTAGGAATCTCTATGTTTTGGCTTAGGCCACTTGGCCTTTGATGTTCAGCTTTGACTTGTTGACAACTATGACAATCGAAACGAATTTAATAATGTCCGTCTTCATACCTCACCACCAATAAACATCTCTCAAGTCTCTATACATTTTGGTGGAACTGGGTGGATAGAATAAGAAGAATTGTGGGCCTCATCAAGGATCTTCTTCTTCAAACCATCAATGCAAGGCAAACACAACCTACCTTGGTACCTAAGTGCCCCATCTCTCTATTGGGAGAAAACCTCTACTTTGCCCTCTTTCCCCAAGGCCTTCAATTCAAATAAGGAAGAGTCCAAATATTATTTTACTATCACCTCATCAACCAATGAAGACTTAGACCCATCAATAGCAACAACACCATCATCACCAACCTCTTCCAACCTAACCCCCAATCTAGCCAATTGGTGCACCTCCCTAGCCATCTCCTTACCACCACAATCAACATGAGGTAGAATACCGATAGATACCCTAGTCAAAGCATCTTCCACCACATTTGACTTACTCGGATGATAGTGCACACTCAAATCATAGTCCTTAAGAAGTTCTAGCCACCTTCTTTGGCTCAAGTTGAGATCTTTTTGAGTGAAGACATATTGGAGGCTCTTATGATCAGTGAACACATCCTCATGTACCCCATACAAGTAGTGATGCTAAATCTTTAATGCAAACACAAAGGCGGCTAACTCTAGATCATGGGTAGGGTAGCTCCTACATGCACTTTGAGTTGTCTAGAAGCATAAGCTATGGCCTTACCATTTTGCATCAACACGCAACCCAAACCAACTCGGGAAGCATCATAATACACCAAAAATCCCTCAAGCCCATCCGGTAGTGACAATATAGGAGCAGACACAAGCTTGTCTTTCAATTTTTGGAAGCTTCTCTCACATTCATCGGTCTATATAAACTTAATCTTCTTTTAAGTCAATTTTGTCATAGGGGAAGCAAAGGAGGAGAACCCATTCACAAACCTTCTATAATAACCTTCTAGGCCCAAGAAGCTCCTAATATCCGACGTAGTCAATGGTTGAGGCCAATTTCTAATAACATCGGTTTTTTTAGGATCCACTTTTATATCATCCCCCGACACCACATGACCCCAGAATGCAACCTCCTTCAACCAAAATTCACACTTGTCATATTTGGCATACAATTTCTCCTCCCTCAACCTTTTAACACAACCCTCAAATGCCCTATATGCTCCTCCCTACTATGTGAATAGATCAATATATCATCAATGAAGACCACAACAAAGGAATCAAGGTAGGGTTTGAAGACCCTATTTATGAAGTCCATGAAGATGATCAGTATATTAATCAACCCAAAATTACATCACAACAAACTCATAATGCCATATCTCAAAATTACATCACAACAAACTCATAATGCCATATCTAGTCCGGAAGGCCATCTTGAGAATATTACATTCCCTAACCTCACTTGATGATACCCGGACTGAAGATCAATCTTAGAGAAATAGCTAGCCCCATGCAATTGGTCAAACAAATAATCATTTCTTCGAAAAGGATACCTATTCTTCATAGTGACCCTATTGAGTTGCTGTAGTTAATGCATATTCTAAGTGACCCATCCTTCTTTTTCACAATCAACATTGGGGCACTCCAAGGTGATTGACTAGGTCTAATAAATTCCTTTTCCAACAAATCTTTTAATTGTTCCTTTAACTCCTTCAACTCCATCGGGGCCATACAGTAAGGGGAAATGGAGATAGGTTGAGTACCGGAATGGAGATCTATGCCAAAATCAATCTTCTTTTCAGAAGGGACACCTAGAAGGCAATTTGGGAAGACATCAAGAAACTTATTTACAATCGGAACCGACTCAATGGCAGGTACTTTGGACTCCACATCTTTAACCCTCACATGATGATACAAACTTCCCTTAAAGATCAACTTATGGGCTTTAATGCAAGAGATGAACCTACCCTTTACCACTGCATCTTGACTTTCCCACTTAAGGATGAGTTCATTAGAAAATTGAAACTTGACCCTACGGGTTATCCAATTGATAGTAGCATAGTAGGCATGCAACCAATCCATCCTAAGAATGATATCAAATCTACTATCTCTAATTCCATAAGATCGCAAGGCAACAACTTATGAAAATGCAAATAAGACAACTTCTATAAACTTTATAGCAACAATAGAGGCACCAATAGGTGTAGACACTTTATATGACTCATGCAACAACTCAGGGGCAGCATGGAGCTTTTTAGCAACAAAAATGGTGACAAAGGAAAGAGTGGCACCCTGATCAATCAAAGCATGCACATCAAAGGCAAAGATCTTCAACATACCAGTAACAACATCCGGAACCTCACCAACCCCTTGCCTCTAATGTAGAGCATAAAATCGATTGTGCCTTGGGGTACCACCTTTACCCAAAGGAATTGCATTTGCACCTCGACCCTTGCTACGATTTCTTGGACAATCTACCCTTTTGTGAACAAGCTCCCCACAATTGATACATGCATTTGAACCCTTCAAACACGGGCCCCCATGAATCTTCCCATATGAAGGACATACATCAATGGGAGCCATAACACCAACACCTTGAGGCAAAGGGAGGTTATTGGCAAGCCCCCTATTAGTAGCATGATGAGACCCTTGGACTTGAGGGAACTGGCCACCCTTGTGGAACTTACCCCCAAGATGGGCCCTCTTGGCCTCATGCCCCCTTCACTTCCTCAATTTCTCCTCTTCCATTTGCTCGGCATAGGTCATCAACCGAGATAAGTCTATGTCACTAATTAGCAAGTGGACCGGGCATTCTTCACTCAACAAATCGGAGACCCCCATCACAAATTTATTCATCTTAGATTTAGGATTGGCCACCAAATGAGGAGCATACTTTGAAAGTTGATTAAACTTGAGGGCATACTCCCTCACACTTATAACACCTTGTTTTAAGTTCATGAACTCTACCAACTTTGCTTCCCTAAGCGCAAGAGGGAAAATCGATTAAAGAAAGCCAATTTGAACTCCTCCCAAAGTATCACATAACCATTTACCTTCTCCCCTTGTCATTGATCATACCAAATTTGGGATACCCCCTTGAGTTGGTATGCCGCCAACTCTGCCTTTTCCTTTGGTCCAACACCCATGATATTCAAGATCTTGTAGACCTTATCAATGAACTCTTGTGGATCTTCATCTACCTTTAACCCATAAAACACCAAAGGATTCATCCTCATGAAAGTCTCTAACTCTAGCTCCCGGGGTTGTAGCAAGAGGGGCTTAGACCCCTTGATTGACTTGGGTTAGCCACGACTTGGCAAATATAGTGAGAACATCCCAGAGCTCACCATTTGTAGGTTGCTCCTTGGGTGTTTGGGCCCTTTATCCTCGAGTGTTTGTCATGATCTAGCATAGCAAGGAATAATCGTTAGGGGGAAAAACTTACCATAACTCTATAGCACAACTTAAAATATGAAGAAGGAAAACATTTCCTAAAATGCCTCGTAGCCTCCTATTCATAGTCATGGCGCGCTTCACTACTATGAATAGGACTATAATCGACACGATGTATTAGACTCCAAGGATACATCAACCTAGTTCTCTGATACCATGTTTGTCACGACCCAAGCCTAGGGCCTAGATGTCACACAATGAATGGGGAAAGCGAAGGAACCATAGACAAGCCTCTTAACTTGTCATTACACATCATTTTTCATGGAAGCATATAAAAGATATTAAAGAGCAAGAGTAGGGGTAAAGGGGTTAAAGGAAAACCTTGCAAAGTATCATAATCAAGATAAAAGAGTCAAAACTCATATCATGGATACATAATGTGTCCAACAACCACCTCTAAAACATAGATAAGAGCAGGGACCAAGACAAAGTAACCTGTCTCACCCTCATAGTCAAAATAGATAATAAAGCAGAATGTCTCAATACATAATAAAAGCAACATAGACTAAGGTCTCCGAAGTGGAGGACTCACCAACTAGCTTGAGTAGTTTTGAACTAGCCATGTGGAGGAGGAGGATGATCAACTTGGGCACTGGTTCCTACATGGTGAATCATTTAGGCATAGAGTATATGCTAGTACGTTTGAATGTACTAAGTATGTAGGATGCAATGCAATAATAATTAGGCATTATGATCAAAATTCATAACAATAGGAAATAGGTATAATATAACAATATGACATGTATGACCAATGGATAAGTAAAATATGCTTAAGTAGTGCATGCTCATATAGGATATCATATGTGTAGAAGAGACCAAGCTAGATTTTCAAAGTACAAACCCCTTGATAGGTTAAGTACAAACCCTTTCCTAGGTTGATGAGTACAAACCCCCATCTAGGTTAGTGATGATGCCGCCCCATCACTAGGTGGAAAAGAATAAACCCTTCACTAGGTTGATGAGTACAAACCCCCATCTAGGTTATCCATATTCTTATTCCCCCCAGATTGGGCATGGTCTAATACAACACTTTATATAGAGTATATCATATACATAAGTTCATTTTATTATCATGTAGTCAATTATATCATATCTCATGCTTTGGACCTTCATGTCCCTAAGAATCCACATTCGGTCATTTTATCAAACATTTAGAGGGTGTGTAATGCTAGTATAAAACCATGAAATATAGAGATAAAATCATGTAAGAAAATTCATTATAAAATCATCAATCAACACCTTTAAACACCCTCAAGCAATATATATCAAAACCCTTTCTCAAGTCTTTCAATAAATCAAAGTTTTTTGTCTCAAAATATGGCAAGGCAGTCATAATTTCACATAGCTTTAACATAGTATACAATGAATTTCATAATAATCAAGACCCATTTGTAAATCAACTTTAAATCATGCAACTTGAGTAAAAGAAGGCTTGGGTATCATGGGTGAAAAGAACCCATGAAAGAAACCTACATATCTTAGCTTGGATGTGAACTTGGTGAAGATTGGAGATGGAGACTTGAAGCTTGAACAAGAACCTTGAAGGAAAACCTTGGCTTGGGATGAGGGTTTGAGACTTGAATTTGGAGAGTGAAAATATGGCTAAGTTTTTTGAGTTAGAATTAGGGAATGTTTAGGATGATATGAGGATAAAATATGACTAAGTACAGGTAAAAACACATTTGGGAACACTTAGGCCCAAGACTTAGAAGTCTTGGACCGAACTAAATAAGCAGTCAGTTTCTATCAAGAGGTGCGTCGCGTGGGGGTTGTGGATTCCTCTCTGGAATTCGCACCTTGAAAAATTATAATTGATAATCTTTCGCTCTTAAATCGGGGTTAGACCCTTTTCCCCTAATTATAACCCCCTAAACAAGAATATTAAGTTAGATTTTCAAAATAGCAAACAGATTTTGAGATATGGAATTTAAAATTTTGAGTATTCCAAGGCACATTTTTGGGCACTTTTTGGGGTCGTTTCATGTGGTGAGTAATATCTTCCAAGGACAAACCACCATCTTTCAATCATGGTGCTTTTGTTTATGTTATTTACTTTGAGGGTCACCCAGGGATATGTCTTGAATCTCGTCCTATCTTATGACTAGAGGCATTGTCTTTTAGACTCTTGTATGGATATATGCTATGTGTTGACATTTGGAGTTTATGATTATGGTTATCTACTGGATATGGTCATTATGGATTTGATTATGAGCTTATGTTACTGATTCATGATATGATGTGGAAGATTCTAAGTCACGTATTGGCCTCTTAGTCATGCTTACCCGCCCCTTAGTTCTTATATGCTAATGTGTTATGTGAATCCATGTTACTCCTAATCCCTATGACATCCCCATAGCAAGAGTCCTACTTTCCCATCTCTTAGAACTATGTGTTTGCTATTCATATACGCTTTCAAACTGATAATGTGAATTTGGATACTTGGAGGCTTGTTTGGGGACTCTAGAGTTCTCATTCGCCATGTCACTCCTAGACCCTAAGTCCGGGTTGTGACATCTCTGCATCATAAAATGATATAGGTCCAAATGGATGTTGGTACATGAAATATATGAGTATGTAAAATGACAAAATAAAAATCAATATGAGGTTGAATACAATCATGTCAAAGTACCCAGTCAGAACACCATAAGCTAAAGAAAGAATAAAGACTAGACCATGACCAATTATAGACAATTCAAACCAATCCAATCAGAGTATTATCAAGATCTATTTGGGAGTTTCTCTTATCCAACTACAATCACTTATAAGCCAGTGGTAGTACAAAAATCTCGTTAATGTTTCCAAAACCCTCCAATATTTTTACTAGGGTAAAAAATGAATCAACCAATTACGGATCAAGGCCAATCAATCCAGTCCTTGCAAAGGATGTAAAAAGGGAAACAACCGACTGAACAATTCAATCCTCTCCTATATTTGGTGATGTAGTTATTGAGTTTAATTTGGACTTACTCTCACTAATTTGGCGCTCGATACTCCTCCGAAGACTCAAACTCATAAGACAATCAATCTCAATTAAACCAATTATAAGTCTCAAAAAGACTCTTATAAATTCATCAGTTCTATCACAATCTAGCCTTTCAACCTATCAACCATTCAATCAGTTCCTAATCACATCTTTCAAGAGGGGTTTAGACAATCGTAACAGGACTATCAATTTAGGCCAATAATTTGAGTTTGATTATGAAGACTCTCTAGGCCATCAATTTCTATCAACATCATCATCATGCTCAACCACAATCATAATCATATTGTCAAAACTTTAGACTCTACTCTAGGTTCATTCATGCAAATCTTTTATTAAATGATATTTAGGGTTTATGAAATAACTTACGTAAAAGTAATTGTTCAGTAAATAAAGTTTATGATGATCATCAAGCATGTAAATACATGGAACATATAGTTTACAAGAAAATCTTAAAAGAAACATTCATGGAGACTCAATACTTTTGAAATCTTTCTATTACCATCAATGAGGGAACATGGAAGAACAGTTTCATACTTGAGTTTAGTCTTACACACCTGAAAAGTTGGTATGATAATCAAAATTTAATGAACACTAAGGGTGGCAAAATTAAGTCCAACCCGCCCAACCCTACCCAACCTGTTCAAGTTTCAACCCATCTCAACCCAACCCATTTCAACCCAACTCATCTCAACCCATCTCAACTAAACCCATTTCAACCCATTTAAAATTGGGTTGATATGCAACCCGAATTGACTTAAGAGAGATCTTGCTAAAATATTTTCAAAACACTTTTTTTTAGTTTGATATGTTTTATATAGCCATAATAAAGAAAACATATAATTTAATTAAGAACTAAAATATTAAAAATAATAAATAAAATAAATAAACTTAATAAAAATTGGATCGGGTTGGGTCTTGACCTGCTCTATAATTCATTATCCAACCCGTTTTGACCCAACCCATTTTGACCCAAGCAAATTTGGGTTGGGTTGGGTCTTGACTCGTTTGTTATCTTGACCCATTATAACCTGCTCAAATTTTACCCAACCCACCCAATTTCCACCCCTAATGAATACTAGCTTTCTTGGAGAAAATTCTTTATCTTGGAACCTTGATGCTTTTTCTCTAAAAAAAAATTCTCTTTGTAGTTCCTTTAGAGTGGAAGAACTTGAAAATAAATATTCATTGAAGGGCTCCTCTTTGATTCTTGAAATCTTGACTTAGAATATTTAGAGTTTTTGATGAAGAACCCTAATTCTTGAAAAAGAAGAATCAAGAAATCCTTTTTTGAAATTCTTGGATTAGTTTTCTTAAAATCCTAGGTTATGATTTAAAATTTCTCTTAGAAATTAATTAATGGATGAACGAATTTGGGTTGGGAAGCTAGAAATTTATGGAGAATAACTTACCTTAATGATGAATCTTGAAAGCTAGCCTAACTTGATGATTTTCTTGATGATTCTTGAGGATTTAAGTTTTGGAGTGAAGAAGAGGATTTTACTTATGAAAAACTATCATTTTATGCACTTTGGGACATTAAAATAAACCCTCAAAGGCCATAGCATAAAAATATCCTCAAAGTTAATGAAAGGACATCATTTAAATTATTTAGAAGAGTCTACGTCCACTCTGTATCTCAAAGTTGTCGCAGACCTTTAGACAACTCTGCATGTCTCTAGTAAAATGGTCATAACATTTTACCCTGAACTCTGATTAAGACAAAATTGGATGCATTGAAAACGTAATTCAAAGAAATTTAGTTTGATATATAATGGGTCATATAAATCATCATACTTTAGGAGATATGATCATTTCAAGTTAACCTTTCTATCAACTCATATGAAACTTAGTTAGTAGAACTTCTTTGGATTTAAATTTAACGTAAAAAGGTTCTTTATGACTCTAAATCATATCTTATATACTTTAAATACTTAGAAATTGATCCTAGTATGTATATAAAACCTAAAAGTTGTTGTTCCACCTAACTTTTATAAAATCTTACATCGAAACTTAATCTTTAAGAAAGTTTTTTATTTAACTTCGCACTAAAGGGTTTGTGTGCCCTTAGCTCATCTCTAAATCTATTCTCACACTAAGAAATTGAATTTAACACCTATGGTCAATTAAGAATCATATATTACAATCTTATATCATATGAAGGATGACTCAATTTTAGCTTAAAAAAAGTAGGGTGTTACACTTTTTATGCTGGTAGATTATGTTATATCAATTTTAAAAATATATATAAAGTATGTAATCTAATGAAAGCTCATTTGTAATATGAATTTCATTATGTATATGGGATACTCCTGAGATATACATCTCATCTTTCACTCCAAATTTAATTAAAATTTCAATGAAAATCTCCTTAAATCTTCACCAAATCATGTTAAAACTAAAATTCGAATTCCTTAAAAATGTATTCAGTATTTTTCAACTCAAAGTAAATTTCAATTTGGAAAACACGAATATTGACTTCAAGCATAAACAAGATTCACTTTCACTGAAATTTTAGCTCATCTTCAACACTTTTCAAGTAATCAAACATTGTTCTATTAAAACTAAAATCATATTTTGGTAAATATACACATTAATTCTTTAGCTAAAAACATGAAGATTGAATATTGGAAAGGAGGGAAAAGGAAACTTATTTCAAGTTCCAAAATAAAAGGAAAGGCAAATGAAAGGTTTTTGATACAGTCCTCTCTTTCTTTTTCTTTTGATACAGTCCTCTCTTCTAATTTTTTCTTCTTTTGCCTCTCTTTTTTCATAGTAAAACAAACGAATTACAATGTTTTTCTTAAAGATGAAGAGGGTCTTGAATGCAGTAGGCTCGTATATCTTGAGATAACCTAGATGCCTTCTTTTATGTAGAAAAGATGGCATCACAGAGAATTGATCCTTGGATTGATGCAGTCATGAATGATCTTTTCAAGAATAAGAGCATGGCTTTTAAGGTAGGTAATTTGATTGATTCTCCAAATCTTCTTCTTTGATATAGTTTTATCTAAATTCATATTTTCTTCTTGATATGATCTTGTCTAATCTAGAATTTTTCTTGGAAATAATCTTCTATCATATCTTTGATTGATCCACCATATATTTCTCCTTGAAATACTCATTTCCTTTTGCACCTGAATCTCTCTCCTTTAAGCACTATTTTCCTTTTGCGCCTGAGGTATTCCATTTTCTTAGGATGTGATTGATTTCTTTCCATAAGGGTAGGTTGTGATTGATCCAATTTGCTGGGCCTTTATCACGCCATGAGAGGGTACCCTAGACGTGACCGACTCTCAAAGACTATTGCTAGTCCCCAAGCGAATTACTTGGCTGTAATGCCTGATAAAATTACCAAAGTACCCCTAGAGAAAAGGTGTGTCCATAAGTATCTTCCCATGCTCTTACGGCAAATCTGAGGCTGCAAATGCAATCAACATGAAATTTGAGTGAGAAAGTGAGCAGATCAAAAGATAATTTTTTGATGCGAAAATGAAAAACTGTGAGAGTGCACAACAGGTGTACGTCGCGCACCTATCACGGAACAACACTTAATTTTGTTCTAAAAAGTTTTTTCGGGCTCGAAAAACTCGTTTAGAGAATTTTCGATGAAAAATGCCGAAACCATACCAAGTCCGCATCACGGACATGCATGACCTGAGGTGAACATTTTTCTTAAATTTGTGAACAGTGTAGACCTGTGTTAACCCCTTCTACACTCAAAATATGAATCAAAATGGGTCATTTTGATCATAAAAAGGCTTTTAAACCTCATTCTAAGCCCTTTGTAAGTTCTTGAAAAATACTAGGGCTAAAGAGAAGAAGAGCATAAAATAGAGGAGTTCGAGGAGAATTCTTGAGGATTCATTGTCAAGAGACTTCACATCAGGTATATAAGGCTATACTAAAACATGGGATTATTCTTCCATGTGCCCCATAGATGGTAATAGAGGAGTTGAGAGTCCATGAGTCCACATGTATGTTTCTTGATTTTTTTTCTTAAAAATTATATTTATTATATGTATTTTCATATATGGTTAATCATCAAAAACTTATTTTCTTTAATTGAATATTTTCCATGAGACAATGTATAAATCCTATATGATATTTGTGAAAGCATGTATGAATGAACCTAGGAATGAAGTCTAGAGCCTTGACTTGAGTATGTTGAGGGTTATCTTGATGTGAGTTTAAGGTTGAGTTACTTGAGTTTAATGATCCTATGAGTCTTCATAATTGAGTTCTTGAGTTCTGTCTAAATTACTTCTTCTAAATAATGATCTAAGTCCTTGAGTTCTTAAGTGAGAGTTCAGTTAACTGAGATGAGTTAAAGTCCCCAAAAACAATAGAAGACTTTAGAGTTTGAGTTAATGAGATTATGAGAGTTTCCACGAAACTAATTGAGTTGATTAGTGCCTCTATGAGGCTAATTGTGATGAGGAGAAGTTTTATGAGCATTGAGTGTTCGGAGGAGTATCGAGTACCAAAATGGGTAAGAATGAGTCTCACTCGCACTCATTAACAATGTGACCAAGCGTAGGATGGGCGATTGAACCATTACATCACAGGGTCCCCGCTTGAAGTAACATCTCTGAAATAATAGAGGATTGTAGGGTTTAGATCCCTTGTGTATCATATTTGTTCCTTACTCGGCAAGTACAGAATGGATGCGGCAACATCAACAGGATTGGTATACAATCACTGGCTCATAAGTGATTGTTGTCGAATAAGAGAAACTCCTAGAAAGTTTCAACATTGAGTAGTCTGAGTCGAGTTGAGTTGAGATGAGTTGAGTTGAGTTGAGTCTGAGTTGATTGATGAGGTTTTATTGGGTTGATGGGTCACTTATCTAGTCTTTATTCTTGCTTTAGATAGACATTTGACATTCTGATTGAGTATTATGTTGAGTTAATGTTATTCTATATTGTTCTACCTGTTTCTATTTCATTCAACTATTTTACATACCAGTACATTCTACTACTATCATCCCCTTTTGTATTGCATTATTTATGATGGAGAGAAAGGTACTAGAGATCGTCAACAGGCGCATCGCTGAGGATTTGAGCATTTCAGCTGAGTTGGTGAGCCTCCTTTACTTCGGAGGATTCATTGCATTTATTTTCATCTTGCTATTAGAGTTAGACTTTGAGTTAGCTTTATTTTATTTTGAGTAGCTATGGGTTTGTCATTAGCACCCCTTGATAGTGATAAAGACTTCATTGACTAGAGTTGGAGCATTGATATTAAGAATTATTGAGCTAGTTTCTTTCTATTGGCCTTTTTATTTATTTGATATACTTTTGAATCATTAGCTTTGCTCACCTTTATCTTAGTCTTCCGCTGATTTTATAAAGTTTATTAATTGGATGGATGTGATGACGCCAAGTGGTGAGCTTAGGGACTAGCAATAGTCTCTCGGTGCTAGCCACATCTAGGGTACCCTTCCGGGGCATGACAAACATGGTATCATAGATAAAGTTCAAGTCTTCTAGGGAGTCTATGAAGACGTTCCTAGTAGAGTCCTTATTATTGGTATTAAGAGCTTCACATCCATAATAGGGAGGCTATAATACATTAGGAATTGTTTCACTTCTTCGAAGTTCCAAATTGTGTGATAGAGTTATGCTCTATGGAAAGTTCTCTTTTAATTTATGTTCTACGAATGCAAAGTTGTGATCATACTTCCCGAAAGAGCTATCAGAGGTAGAGGATATCCCTCTAGGTAGAATGTTAACCGACCTGAGCCTCAAGGACATGAGGAGCCCGCAAATCTAGCTGTCCTTGTTGAGCAGCCCCGACAAGCTGGGATCTCCAATGGTGAGCTTCGCCAGGCTATTTAAACTCTAGTCCAGGCTATCACAACACCTTCTACAAGATAAGGGGCGAGTAGATAGGATGTACATGACACATCCAAAGTTTGAGAATTCTTGAGGATGAATCCTCCTAATTTCACAGGGTCTGCATCCACTGAGGATCCTGAGAACTATATGGAGGATCTTCATAAAGTGTTCCAAGTGATGCATGTGGCTGATGCTAACAGAGTTGAACTGCTACCTACCAGCTTAAGGGTGTAGCCAAGCTATGGTTCGATCAATGGAAGAAGAGTAGAGGAGAGAATGCCCCATTTCTAGCTTGGCCAGTGCTCAAGGAAGCTTTCTTGGGGCACTTCTTTCGAAGAGAATAAAGGGGGGCCAAGGTAAGAGAGTTCTTGAATCTGAAACACAGCTCTATGACTATGTAAGAGTATGGGCTTAAGTTCACTCAGTTATCTCGCTATGCTCCAGATGTTGTTGCTGCATGAGGGGGAGAATTGGGATGTATGTTGATGGGCTGAACAGAGGGCCAAAAAGACATGGGAGGGGAGTGGTGCTTTTGAGTGATATGGACATCGAGAGATTGATGACATTTGTGCAACAAGCTGCTGAGGAGGGACAACATGACAGAAAGAGTTCATAAGTAAGAAGGCTAAGACATTCAGTCACGAGGGTAAAAATAGAGGGAATGGTAACAAAATTCCAGTCCGGTCCAGCACCATTATCTGCTAGTGCTCCTGCGCCCATAGTTAGGAATGATCAGAGGTCTCAGAATGTTAGAGCCCATGGATCTCAGTCACAAGCTAGTGTGGCTCAAGGTGCACAAGGTAAACCACCATGTGGTAAGTATGGGAGTTTAAACTTAGGTAAAAGTCATGAGGAGAGTGATGCATGCTTCTGGTGTGGTCAAGTGGGACATTACCAGAGAGACTGTCCAAAGTGGGATGATTGGGCTCAATCTTATACACCAGTACTACCAACTAGAGGAACCCAGAAAGGTACTGCTCAGGTGCAAGGGGAGCCACAAACTGTTTGTATGCCTTGGCTAGTCGTCAAGATCAGGAGAACTCCCTAGATGTTGTGACGGGTATTTTGAGTCTTTTCTCTTGATTGTTATGCTTTGATGGATCCTGGGGCCACATTGTCATTTCTAACTCCCTATGTGTCCAGTAGATTTCATAGAGGCCCTGAGAGTCTTCTTGAACCCTTTGATATTTCTACTCTAGTGGGTGAGTCGATTCAAGCTAAGAGAATCTATAGAGCCAGTGTAGTGTCCATCCATCATAAGGATACTCTTATTGATTTGGTTGTGTTAAAGATGACGGATTTTGATGTAATCCTTGGCATAGATTGACTTCACGCCCGTTATGCCTTCATTGATTCTAGAGCCCGAACCGTTAAGTTCTAATTCCCGAATGAACCAGTTCTAGAGTGGAGAGGTGATTCTGTTGCACCTAAGGGAAAGTTTATCTCCTACCTTAGGGCCAGAAAGCTAATTTCCAAAGGTTATATCTATCACCTCGTGTGAGTTAATTCTAATGATATTGAGCCTCCTACTCTTGAGTTAGTCCCGATTGTTAATGAGTTTGCCGAAGTGTTTTTTGAGGATCTGCTTGGAGTCCCTCCTGATAGGGAGATTGACTTTGGGATTAATGTTCCTGCTGATACCCACCCTATCTCAATTCCACCTTATAGGATGGCCCCGCTAAGTTGAAAGAGTTGAAAGAGCAGTTGAGAGATCTGTTAAGAAGGGCTTTATAAGGCTGAGTGTTTCACTTTAGGGTGCCCTTGCCTTATTCGTGCAAAAGAAAGATGGGCCTCTCAAAATGTGTATCGACTATAGGCAACTAAACAAGGTCACAATAAAAAATAAATATCCTCTCCCAAGGATAGATGATCCGTTTGACCAACTTTACGGTGCCTCTTGTTTCTCAAAGATGGACCTCAGATTTGGCTACTATCAGTTGAAAGAGAGGGAATGTGAAATTCCAAACATAGCCTTTAGGACTAGATATGGCTATTTTTAGTTCTTGGTTATGTCCTTTGGGTTGACGAATGCACCTGTAGCCTTCATGGACTTGATGAATGTGCTATTCAGGCAATATCTTGATATGTTTGTAATTGTTTTCATCGACAACATTTTGGTGTATTTGAGAGATGAGGTGGAGTATTCCAATCACCTTAGAGTTGTCCTTCAGACCCTCAAGGACCATGAGCTATATGCAAAATTCCCTAAATATGAGTTCTGGCTTAAGTTAGTGGCTTTTCTAGGCCATATTATTTTCGGTGATGGTATTCAAGTAGATGATCAAAAGATTGAAGAGGTTAAGAACTGACCTAGACCGACCTCTCCAATTGACATAAGGAGCTTTTTGGGGTTGGCAGGCTACTACCGCAGATATGTTGATAGATTTTCTTCCCTTTTCGAATCATTGACTAAATTGACTCAAAAGAAGGTCAAGTTTCAGTGGTTCAATAAATGTGAAAAGAGTTTCCAAAAGTTGAAGACTAGATTGACTATTACACCAATTTTAACCTTGTCCAATTGAACAAAGGACTTTGTGATCTATTGTGATGCTTCAATAGTTGGATTAGGATGTGTGCTTATGCAAAGAGGGAAAGTGATAGCCTATGCTTCTAGACAACTTAAGGTTCCTGAGAGGAAGTATCCGACTTATGATCTTGAGTTGGTAGCAGTGGTGTTTTCACTTAAAATCTGTCACTGCTACCTCTATGGACTGCATGTGGATGTGTTCACTGACCACAAGATCCTGCAGTATGTATTCAGTCAGAAAGAGCTCAACCTGTGACAGAGAAGATAGTTGGAATTTCTTAAGAATTATGACATGAGCATTCTTTATGACCTAGGTAAAGTTAATATTGTTGCTCTCGCTCTTAGCAGGTTGTAAATAGGTAGCGATCCTATGTTGAGGAAGGAAAGAAGGATCTAGCTAAAGAAGTGCATCAATTGGCTCAATTGGGAGTTCAACTTGAGAAGAATAATGAGGGAGTAGTAAATATTCAGAATGGGTATGCTTCATCTTTGGTAGCAGAGGTGAAAGAAAAGCAAGACTAAGATCTTATATAATTAAATTAAAGGAGGCCATCCACAAATAGAAAGTGATGGTCTTCTCCAAAGGGGGGGATGGAGTGTTGAGATACCAAAGTAGATTGTGCATCCCAAACGTTGATGGTATCCAAGATATTATCATGGTTGAAGATCATAGCTCTAGATATTATATTCATCCTGGCTCTACCGATATGTACCACGACTTGAGGGAAGTTTATTGGTGGAGTGGAATGAAGAGGGATATTGTTGAATTTGTTTCAAAGTGCCTAAATTACCAACAAGTTAAGGTTGAGAATCATAGGCCATGTGGATTAGCGTAGAACTTTGAGATTCATGAATGGAAGTGGGAGATGATCAACATGGACTTCATTATTGGTCAACCAAGGTCTCAAAAGTAACATGCTTCGATATGGGTGATTGTGGATAAGAGACCAAATTGACTCACTTTTTAGCATTTAAGACAAGTAACTGCAGAGTATGACAAGTTGTACATCTAGAAGATTGTGAGGTTGTATGGAGTTCCCTTGTCCATCATCTCAGACAGAGAAGCTCAATTTACCTCTCAATTTTGGAGATCTTTCAAGAAGGGATTGGGTACTAAAGTAAATCTGAGTATGGCCTTTCACCCACAGACAGATGGCTAGGTAGGGAGTATAATTTAGACATTAGAGGATATGTTGAGAGCTTGTGTCCTTGACTTTAAAGGAAACTGGGATAATCACTTACCATTGATTGTATTTTCATATAATAATGATTATCATGAAAGCATTCGAATGGCTTCCTATGAAGCTTTGTATGATAGGAGATTAAATCACCAATTGGGTGGTTTGAGGTTGGAAAAATCGAGTTGATTAGGCCTGATCCTGTCTACCAATAAATAGAGAAGGTAAAGGTCATTAAAGAGAGGTTGAAGACTACACAAAGTTTCCAAAAATCTTACATCGATATAAGGAGAAGAGACTTAGAGTTTGAGGTAAATGATTGGGTGTACTTGAAAGTGTCACCTACGAAGGGTGTCATGAAATTTGGGAAGAAGGGAAAATTGAGTCCTCGCTATATTGTCCACTATTAGATTGTGAAGAGGATTGTTAAGGTTGCTTACGAGTTAGACTTGCTTTTCGAGTTAGATACAATCCATTCGGTATTCCACGTCTCGATGTTAAAGAGGTTCTTGGGAGATCCTACCTTGGTGATCCCTATTGAGAGCATTGAAGTGAAGTATAGCATGTCCTACAAAGATATTTCAGTCCAAATTCTTGATCGTCAAGTTCACAAGTTGTGAACCAAAGAGATCACCTCAGTCAAAGTCTTATAGAGAAATCAATTCATTGAGGAAGCCACGTGGTAAGCGAAGGAAGAGATGAGAGCTAAATATCCGCATATATTCATTCCTGGTAAGGATATTATTGAAGGAAATGTTCCTACCCTTGACTAAATCGAGATTTCTATTCTTGAGTTGATGTGTCTATTCTTAAGTCTGAGTAGAGTTTGTTGAGGTTGATGAGGAGTCGAGAGTTTGAGTTGTTGAGTGAGTATTGAGATGAGTCTTGAGTCTATTCGTCCCTTAATATCTACCTTTATTCATAATTCGAAGATGAATGATCCTAAGATGGGGATGATGTAATACCTGATAAAATTACCAAAGTACCCCTTGAGAAAAGGTGTGCGCATAACACATATTTCCATGCTCTAATGGCAAATCAGAGGCCAGATATGCGATCAATATGAAAATTGAGTATGAAAATTGAGTGGGAAAATGGTCTCGATGATTTTTAGAGCAATCGATTAAAAAATAATTTTTTGATGCGAAAACTAAAAATAAAGAGCGTGCGTGACATGCACCTACCACGGACCAACACTTAATTTTGTTCCAAAAATTTTCTACTGGATTGGAAAACTTGTTGGGAGAATTTTAAATGAAAAACACCAAAATCATACCAAGTCCACATCGCGGACATGCATTTTCTGAGGAAAACATTTTTCTTAAGTTCCTAAGGGGCATTCTAGACCTTTATCAACCCTCTTAAACTCAAAACACGATCAAAATGGGTCATTTTGAGCATAAAAGGGTTTTAAACCCTATTCTAAACCCTTTCTAAGTTCTTAAAAAAGACCAGGCTGAAAAGAAGAGAAGAGGAGCGTAAATTAAGGAGTTCGAGGAGAATTCTTGAGGATTCATTGTCAAGAGACTTCACACCAGGTATGTAAGGCTAAACTTAAACATTGGATTACTCTTCTAGGTGCCCCAAAGATGGTAATAGAGGAGTTGAGAGTCCATGGGTCCTCATATATGTTTCTTGTAATATTTTCTTGATTTTTTTTAAAAAAAATTATATCCATTACATGTATTTTCATATATTGATGATCATCATAAGCTTTTTTTCTTGAATCAAATATTTTCCATGAGACACTATGTAAACACTATATGATATTTATGAAAGATTGCATGAATGAACCTCAAAATGGAGTCTAGAGCCTTGACTTGAGTATGTTGAGGGTAATCTTTATGTAAGTATGAGGTTAAGTTACTTGAGCTTGATAATCCAATGAGTCTTCATAATTGAGTTCATGAGTTCTATCTAAATTACTTCTTCTAAATGATGATCTAAGTCCTTAAGTTCTTAAATGAGAATTGAGTTAATTGAGATGAATTAAAGTCCCTGAAAATAACAAAGGACTTTAGAGTTTGAGTTAATGAGATGATGAGAGTCACCATGAGACTGATTGAGTTGATCAGTGCCTCTATGAGGCTACTTGAGATAAGGAGGAGTTTTATGAGCATTGAGTCTTGGGAGGAGTATTGAGCACTGAAATGAGTAAGAGTGAATCTCTCCTACTCATTAAGTACATCACCAAGCGTAGGGTGGGGGATTGAACCATTACATCACATGGTTCCCGCTTGAGGTAAAGTCCCTGAAAAAGTAGAGGACTGTAGAGTTTAGATCCCTTGTGGATCATATTCGTTCCTTACTCGACAAGTACAGAATGAATGCGACAACATGAGTAGGATTGTTGTACAATCACTGGCTCATAAGAGATTGTTGTCGAATAAGAGAAACTCCCAGAAAGTACCCATATTAAGTACTCTAAGTTGATTTGAGTTGGGTTGAGTGTTTTGAGTTGAGTCTGACTTGATTGATGTGGTTTGATTGGATTGATGGGTCATTTGTCTACTCTATATTCTTGCTTTGGATAGACATTTGACATTTAAATTGAGTATTATGTTGAGTTGATGTTGTTCTATATTAGTCTACCTGTTTTTGTTTCATTCAACTATTTTACATATCAGTACATTCCACGTACTGATGTCCCCTTTTAGACTGCATCATTTTATGATGCAGAGGTAGGTACTAGAGAACATCAAAGGCGCACCGTTGAGGATCTGAGCATTTCAGGTGAGTTGGTGAGCCTCCTTTACTTATAAGGAATCATTGCATTTACTATTAGAGTTAGACTTTGAGTTAACTTTGTTTTATTTTGAGGTAGTCATAGGTCTGTCATTGGCACACCTTGATAGTGATAACAATTTCATAGAGTAGAGTTGGAGTGTTTATGTTGAGACTTATTGAGCTAGTTTCTTTCTACTAGCCTTTTTATTTATTTGATATACTTTTGAGACAATAGCTTTGCTCACCATTATCTTAGTCTTCTGCTGAGTTTATAGAGTTTATTGATTGGATAGATGTGATGAGACCAAATGGTTCACTTGGGGACTACCAATAGTCTTTGGGTGTTGGTTATATCTAGGGTATCCTCCCGGGGCATAACATTGGCCTCATCATATTCACTCATTCAATAAACTCTGTCAATAAGCGGAAGACTAAAGATAATAATGGGAAATCTAAATCTCTAATGTCATATCAAATAAATAGGTCAGTGTGGAAGAAACTAGCTCAATAAAATCTTAACATCAATAACTCAACTCTAGTCTATGAAACCTCTATCACTTTCAAATAGTGCCAACGAAAGACCCATGGATACCTCAACTTAAAACTAACGCTAACTCAAGTTTAACTCTAATAAGCTAGATGAAAATAAGGAGGATCCTCCGAAGTAGGGGAGGCTCACCAACTCAACTGAATGCAAAGATCCTCAATGGTGTGCATGTTGAAGATCTCTAGTACTTGCCTCTGTATCATAAAATGATGCAGTCCAAAGGGGACATCAGTACGTGGAATGTACGAGTATGTAAAATGGTTGAATGAAACATAAGCAAGTAGAATAATATAGAAATAATATCAATTCAGAAGATGCTGAATTAGAAAGTCAAATGTCTATCTAAAGCAAGATGAAAGAGTAGACAAGTGATTCATCGACCAATTAAACCTCATCAATCAACTTAAGTCAACTCAATAGAACTGAACTAAACTCAACTCGACTCAGAGTACTATCAATGTGGCACCTATCTGGGAGTTTCTCTTATCTGACAACAATCACTATGAGCTAGTAATTATATAGCAATCCCACTAATGTTGCCACAATCATTCTATACCTTCCAGATAAAGAATGAATCGAATCCATAATAGATTCGTACAATTAACCAGTCAAGTCCTATTGTTTCAGGACAACAGAATGGGGACATGTCCGACTTTAATGGAATTAGTCCTAAAATAGGAACCTGTTCAATTTTAATGGACATATTCCACAAAATAGAGACTTGGCTGACTTTGACAAACTTAGTATAATCCTACTCTTGGCAGTATAGGTAATGAGTTCGAGTTAAACTTACTATTACTCATTTCGATGCTCGATACTCCTCCCAAGACTCAATGCTCATAAGACTCCTCATCTCAACTCAATCATCTCAATTATTCTCGTAAAGACTCTCATCATCTTATTAACTCAACTTAGTTGCACCTTTCGGCCAATCATCTCAATTGTCACATCAACGCAATTCTCATTTAATAGCTCAAGACTGAGATCAATCATTAGGAAGAAGTCAATTGGACCAATCTCTAGAGTTCAATTATTAATATTCATGGGATCATCAAGCTCTACTAACTCATCATCATGCTCACTTTACAATCACAATCAACATACTCAAGTCAAGGCTCTAGACTCAACCCCTAGGTTCATTCATGCATTCTTTCTCAATAACATATTGGGTTTATGAAGTAACTCATGTTAAAACATGTATTCAATAAAATAAGTTTATGATGATCATCAATATATGAAAATACTTGTAATTTATACATGATTTGTAAGAAAATATTCAAGAAACATGTATGAAGACTCATGATACTCACAACTCCTCTATTACCATCAGTGGGGCACATGGAAGAACAATTTTATGCTTTAGTTACCTTTACATACTTGGGATGGAGTTAGACAATCGAATTCGTTAGAACTTGGCCTCAATCTTCTTGAACCCTAGCCTTCTCTTTTCTCCTTAGCCCTTTTTCTTAAGATGAATAGCGTAAATGATTAAAAATTCATGCTTAGAAATAGATATAGGGTTGAAAATAATCTCAAAGCGACATGGTTTTAGTCTAGGATGGGTGGAAAAAAGACTAGAATATCCTTGTAAAAATAAATGTCAAGTATCATAATGGGACAAGTTCCAATGCAGACTTATCGCATTCCAGTTTATTTTTTGACTGAAAACTTAAAATACATTGAAAAACAATTTTTCTATGAAAATACACATAAATCGCATTTGTCAAATGTGTTTTACGTGTAATTTTTTGTAAATTACTTTTCAATCAATTTTTCAATCTTGTAAAACTATTACAGCCCATCTAAGTGCAAATCTACGAAAGGTCCGTGTCGCAGGCCTGTCGCACACTTATTCTAGAATTGTTTTTCACATTGAAAAATTATCTTTTGACCCGTTGCTCTAAAAAACAACCAAAATTACTTTTTCACAAAATTTTTCGTGCTGACTGCATATACTGCCTCAGATTTTTCATCGGAGTTTGAAAAGATGCATTATGTACACATCTCTCCTCTAGGGGTATTTTTGATAATTTTAACAGGCGTTACAGTCTTGATTGAATTTATTCTTTATAGATATTTGTTTCCTTTTTGGTATATTACCTATGGATAGTCATTAGTCAAAACAATATTAGCACTAACAATTTTATTGAGTTAGCATGAACATGAGGTTTGAGCATAAAGTAATGAGTTTAGGAAGAGTCTTGATGAGACGAGGCATGTTTTAATGAGTTTTGATGAAATTGAGCATTGAGTTTAAACAATTGAGATAGGTTTAAATGAGGCTTTTAAAGAACATATTTTGAGAGTAGTATTGAGCACTGAGTTGGGTAAGACGAGAACACCCCATAATTACGTTGCTTGTGTAGGATAGTCGTGTAGTTAACTCTGGCGACTCTTGTCCCTAAAAGATGGACAAGGCTTGAGGATCCAAAGGCAGAGTTAAGCATCCTTACCTTGACAAGTAATGGGCGGGCGAATAACGTCTCTTTTCGTTGTGCATCACCAGCTGTGGTGGTGTGAGTATTGTCGGTTAGAGAAACCCCCTAATTTTGCAGAACTGATTTGACATGAGTTGCATGCTAGAGCTTATTTTAGGAGCATTGTTTTACTATATGAATTGAATGATTTGGCATAAGTTGCATATTATTGAGTTTATTTTCAATGCATGACTTTATTCATAAATTTGGATGATTTACTGAGTTAAGTTGAGTTTCTTGATATGATTATCTTTGATTATATTCTTTTCTTTTCAACTATTTTAAATACCAGTATATTCAATGGACTGACAATCATTTGGATTGCATCATTTTGTGATGTAGAGATAGATATTAGATGTCACTACAGGCTCGTTGAGGATCTTATTGCAGTCAGCTGATTTGGTCAGTCCTCCCTTGCTTTCGAAGAATACATATTTATGCTTTCATCTAACTTGAGTTTAGTGTCTTATTTCTTATTTGAGGTAGCCCCAAACTTTCCTTGGCACCTTCTAGACGCTTAGAGGTAGAGACTTCATGGACAATGATGGATTAGAGTTGATTTTTCATTTTAAAGACTTGTACTTTTCAAACTATTTCCACAATATTGGATTTATTTGGATTATCGGTTTTTAGACCCACATTTTATTTTGTCATTGATTGATGAGCCCGCTAGAATGTCTGTTGTACATAAACTAAGTGTCCCACTATTGATAAATGTGTGGTTGAGCCAAGTGATTCACTTTGGGACTAACAATAGTCTATGAATGCTGGTTACGCCAAGGGTATCCTCCCCGGGGCGTGACACTCTTGAAAACACGGCCTTTTCTTTTCTTCTTATCCCTAGTTCCCTTCTAGTTTTTGCAATTTTGCTCCAAAAAGTCATCTTTTGATCCGATTGCCCTAAAATTCAATCAACACCACTTTTCCACACAATTTTTTGCCCTAATCGATATTCTGCCATCAGATTTGCCAAAAAGAAATTTGGGGATGATATGTTATTTGAGCAATCTTTTGTCTAAGGGTATTTTGGTAATTTCTAGGGTGTAACAATTTGACTAATTTTTAAAGTCAAATCAAATTATATTAATTTGATATTTTAAAAACAAAAATTTAAATATTCAAAAACTATATTATGATTTTTTGTATCGATATGACGAAAAAAATATAACTTAAAATGTCAGTCAAAATTCATATTATTTGACTCTCATAAAGAAAACTTGGACAACTAAAAAGGAACTAATAGAGTAATTTAAATATAAAAAATAAATGTTCCTCTTAATTTTGATACTGTACTTTTATATTGTGACAAATCTAGTAATTCATCAATTAGATTCTTGAGTAAAATTTTATTACAATTTATATTATATATCTTTTAAAATAAATAATTAGATGACATGAGTCCTTAAACCTCATATACAATATACCATATTGGGTCATTAGTTATTTTTCCTGTTAATATTTTTAGTTGATATACTTAAAATCAGATGACTAAATATTGTTTTTTGGTGTATCTAAAGTTATAGTGTAGATTTTATTCTATATGATATAAAACATAAAAACTAGTCTAACATGGCACATCAAATAAAATATCTAGTAAAAAAAAAGATTTTTGTAAGGCATAAAACAATAGTTGAATGATGTTATAGGAAAGAAAAATTCAAAACTGATTTTAGTGGAATTTTCTCAATATTAGATGACCATATAGGTAAGAAAAAATTGAAACTTAATGAGATCTTTTCAATATTCGAATGACTACATAAGGAAAAACAATTCACAAATAACTTTAATGGGATCTTCTAGATACTTAGATGACCATATTAAGAAAAATAGTTAAAAGTAATTTTGGTGGAATTCTTTTGATACTTGAATGATCATATAATGAAGAAAATTCAAAAATGACTTTTGTGAAATCTTCTCCATACATGGATGACCAAAAGGAAATAAGGAAAAAAAATTCAAAAGTGATTTTAATAGGATCTTCTCAATACTTTGAACAACCATATAAGGAAAAAAAATGAAAATGACTTTAATGATATTTTTCTAATATTAATTGAATGACTCTATATCTATATATGTATCTATACATATAAGAAATTAACTTTATCTAGATTTGAATAAAGGAATAATATCATTTAATTCTTTATCCCTAATTCCCTATAAAACCAGCTAAAGTAGAAAAAGATTATTACAAAGAAACTTAAAATGAGTTGCATCAAAAGCTTGCGTATTTCACTCATTATTTTATACATCATTACTATATGTTCAACAACATCGACTTCTAAGCTCAATACTTTCAAAGTTCATATCATCAATGCTCTTCCCAATACTGATGTACCTCTGTGGTATCATTGTGCATCTAGAGACACAGATTTTGGATATCATATTCTTAAAGTAGGCGATGATTTTCATTTTGAATTTAACATGAATATTATCGCAAGCACTCTCTTTTTTTGTCATTTTTGGTGGGGTCAAAAACAAAATGTATTTGATGTTTTTAAAAAAGAGTTGATTTCTATTTGTTCTAGTTCATTTCTTATCCATGATTGTTACTGGCAAGTACAAAAAGATGGATTTTTTGCTGGTCCTCAACTTGATCAACTACGATTTAAGTATGAATGGAAATAGTAATATTGGAATTTGTAGGAGTTAGAGAAATTATATTTATATTAATATGGGATAATATTACTTTTGGTCCCTAAAATTATTAAATAAACTTTGTTTTTTGGTTCTTGTGCTATATTTTATTCATTTATTTTTATTTATCATGTTTTATTTCAAAAGAGTTTATTTAATTGATATTTTCAATTAAATAGAATTAAATTAGCTTAGTTTCATATTTCAAAATTAGATATTTGAAAATTATACAAAAAATACTATAAGTTGCAATCCTTCTCATATTAATCAGATGTAAAACTATATATTATAATATTAGTGAAAAATAAGATATAAGGAGAAATTTAAAATTTAAAATATAGATAATTTGAGGTTATTTATATTTAATTTAATGTTTAAAATAAAACAAAAGGAGAAGAAACCTTAGTTACTTATGATTTATAATCTAACTAAATTTGCTTTTAAAAATTATCGTTAGACATTATGAAAAAGTAATGAAAAAATTTAATTAAAATATCACTTAAGAAAACAGATTTCAAACAACAACGAAGAAGAAAATATTTTTGAGTTGAGATATAAAAAGTTATTTACATGAGATTTTTTTCCTTTACAATATTTTTTAGATTTCTTTTCAAAAGAAAATATAATAATAAAATTCCTAATGTTCCATTAGCATAAGAATAGAAAACCCAGATTCCAGATATATCATCTTAAATTCTAAAACTTCCTTCCGCACACGTTTTATGTAACCCTCGATAAAATTACTAAAATACTCCTATATGAGAGTATGTGCATAATGCATTTTTCCAAACTCCGATGGCAAATTCAAGTTCAGAATTGTAATTAGCACGAAAAATTATGTGAAAAAATGGTCTTGGTTGATTTTTATGGCAACCGGATCAAAAGATAATTTTTTTAAATATGAAAACGGAATTCTAGAAAGAGTGCGCGACATGTCGGACTTGGTTGTCTTTTAGGGTAACTGAATCAAAAGATGATTTTTCAATGAGAAAATGCAATACCAGAAAGAGTGCGTGACATGTCCGCATTGTAGACTTACACTTAGATGTGATCCTAATATTTTCTATGGGATTAGAAAACTCGATCGGAGAAATTTGGCAAAAAATCATGAAAATCAACCAAGTCTGTGATGCGAACTTGGTACACCAAGGTGTACTTTTTTTAATTTGATGTGAGGGGTATTTTAGGCTTTTCTCAACCCTTCCTAAACTTAAAACACGATCAAAATATGTCATTTTGAGCGTAAAAAAGGTTTAACACCCATTCCTAAGTCTTTCTAAGCATTTAACAAAGATTAGGGCTAAAGAGAAGAGAGGAAGAACAATGATTCAAGAAAATTGAGGAGAATTCTAGTCATCTTTGTCACACCCCACCCTAGGGTCGTGACCAGTGCCCGATAGGGGCACCTAGACACATACTAAACCGAATATCCTCATTTACATAGCCTGGAAACCTACCGGAATTTCGGCAGAGTTTTCTCTGTTTTACTGACTAACCTCACCTGCAATAAAATTCATCAGCAGCCCAGGCAGATATACAATTACATAAATCTCATACACATACATAAATGCGAGCCGACAAGGTCTCCGCTGCGGTCCTGCCACCTAGTAAACATAACATACATACATAATGCGGTCTCGCCGCCGGATAGAGTACAAAATCATATCCTGAACCATGTAC
>JAOTQR010000109.1:657826-669150 GCA_025774065.1 Solanum ossicruentum | reverse complement strand
CCCATCAATTTATTCATTAAGGACCAAACTTAGGGGAAATGTTACGTTTGGTCCCAAACTTTATTAAACCGAACCAAGTAAGGACTTTCGGGGTCTAAATCAAGTTACGGGTTCTAACACATTATTTCCTGTAGTGAGTTGTGGATGATGAGTTGAAAACACTCTTAATAAAAAATTTGTAGCCCGTGTGGGTGGAGTGTAAATTATACAGGAGCACTCTTGACAAATTTCACTTATGTGAGTGTGAAAATAGGCTGCTTCCTATGAGAACTGGGCTCATTCTCAAAGACACTCATTAAACCAGGATAACATAAGACTGTAATGTGTTGACTATAAGCTCATTACAACACCTTGATTATTATGTGTGAGTAGTAAAATTTTATTTCCCTTAAGCAGTCATAGTTCAAGTGTAAGACCACTACGTCTCTGGAATAAAAAGTTACTATTTTACTAAGTGGAGGTTTAATGCAAAGCACACCTTCATTATGCATAATAGTCTTCCTTCATCTGATATACTCTCTATAATATTAAAACATGAGTGGGGGATTGTTATTATATTTTTTAATATTATATTCCTTAGGCCCCACATGAAAATTATCTTGTCAAAAAAGGAGTTCTATATATTTGTTCAAGGAATTTACTTTGTCAAAAGTTGAGGCAGTACAGCCCACTAAAATTTTTTTTCAAAAGTAGGCAACGGACAATTCTTATTTTTTAACTTTTGATAAATGAATTGCTCACCTACCAAAATTATTCCTATATAAAGGAGTAATTTGTTCCTCTTTCAGAAGAATGGATAATCAGAAAAAACAGAGAGGTACACTACAAAATTAAAAATTAGTTTATAAAATATTTTGAGAATTTTATTAGTTGAAAGGAGGTGTAATTTTTATTGTGGAGTTTAAGACTCAACTCTTGTCTAGAGTTGTTGAGTTATACATTTTTTTGTAAAAAAAGGTTGTTGTATCCTGGAGGGGACAGATCAATAAGAATACTATTGGACTAGTGAAAATATTTATATTTTGCTATAGTGGGCCTGAATCTTCTTAAAGAGAGCGGGATATCCGCGTTTTCACATCGGAAAAGAGAGGGGGAGTCCTAGGCTATTTAGTGAGGGACCGGTAGCTTAACCTGTGAGGCGCCTTTTGGGGCTTTCCCCAAGGGGACAAAACTGTGCGCCTGGGCTGTGTGCGGGCAAAGCGGACAATACTTCACAATGTTGGTGCAAAAAATTGAAAAATAAAAATAAAGAATAAAGTTCTTTAGGCTGAAGCGCGAATATCCCGCTCTCTTTAAGGAGATTCAGGCCCACTACAGCAAAATATAAATATTTTCACTGGTCTAATAGTATTCTTATTGATCTGTCCCCTCCAGGATACAACAACCTTTTTTCACAAAAAAATGTATAATTCAACAACTCTGGACAAGAGTTGAGTCTTAAACTCCACAATAAAAATTACACCTCCTTTCAACTAGTAAAATTCTCAAAATATTTTATAAACTAATTTTTAATTTTGCAGTGTACCTCTCTGTTTTTTCTGATTATCCGTTCTGCTGAAAGAGGAACAAATTACTCCTTTATATAGGAATAATTTTGGTAGGTGAGCAATTCATTTATCAAAAGTTAAAAAATAAGAATTATCCGCTGTCTACTTTTGAAAAAAAAAATTCAGTGGGCAGTGTAGGCTCAACTTTTGACAAAGTGAATTTCTTGAACAAATATATAGAACACTCTTAATTTTCATGTGGGGCCCAAGGTATATAATATAATAAAAATGTAACAACAATTAGTAGTACTACTAGGAACTCTACTAAAGCGTTTTTTGGCTCCCCTCCTACCTAATAGATGATGCACTTAAATTAAGTTGGGAAATCCATCATTCACAGGGTGGCAAAAGTGATAGTTTTGACACATCACATGTTGCCTACTAACATCACGAAGCAAGGTACTTTACATTATATTTTTTATGTTTTTAATATTTTTGCTTGTTCATAATTTAGATCTTTGCAAACCTTCTGTTATGCTGTAAATATTCATCTTTCTGAATAAACTAATATTTTTTTTCTAGTCTATCTTTTTTTTTTCTATTTTTTTTGTAATATTTGAGTCAAATATTAAGTCTATAATTTTTTACTAATGATGTTACATCTTTGTATTGGGTGAAATTGGATAGAGCACATGACAACAGGAATTCATGACACGTGATGATGAGGAGTGGAGGTGCAAGGCAATGACAAAATCGATATTTCCTAAAAGACACCCTCAATCACAAAAGAAAAAATTTCTACCAGGAATGAACAAAGGATATACAATCATAGAGAAAAGGCATGTGTCCTAGTGACATGGCTAAGTAGACAAAAATGACAGATACACAATAGTGAAGTACGCATCGCTTATGCATGACAGAAATATTGATTGACACCACTAATGACAGTATCATGTGATCGATATCTGTTGATCTTAAATTTTAGTACTTTAGATCTAAGTGGACTTTTCTTATTAGTTGATATCCCATTCTTATAATCTATAAATAATTTGTTGATCTTAAATTTTAATACTTTAGATCTAAGTGAATTTTTCTTATTTATTGATATCCCATTCTTACAATCTATAAATAATTTACTTAATCCATTTAAGGACATTCTAAGTTCTAAGAATACAACCACAACACTATTCTTGAGCTTTCAAGTTTTCTTTATTTGATTAGTCTTTTATCTTTTTAGCATTTTATTTACCCATGAGCGTTTTAGAGATAAGATCTACTTCTTCACATCCAGCTCTTGCAACAACAAGCTTTGTATGATTTTTTTCCTTACATAATTTATTTATTATTTCATTTACTGATCTCACAATATTCAATTACTAACAATAGAATTTAATGAGTTAAATTAAGTAGCATTCTCTTAACTTCATACAAAATTTAATCGTATCATTTATTCATTAAACAATATTGTTTCTTTCAAATTTTATATCTCCAAACTGCAATTTTGTTGTAGGCAATTCAGGAGTTATTTTAAAACAAAATAATGTTCTATTTTGGTTCAAAAGTCACAATAGGTAATTTTGCAGCCTTTACTCTATATCACCAAGGGTGTGGTGAGATAGATATGATCTTCAATGGTGAATTTATATGTAAATTTTGGATCACGGGAATCTATGGTCATTCGACTAATTCGATATATTACTTGTACAATTCTTAAAGAAAATATTAAATACTAAATAAAAAAAACCCATGCTCAAAATGATAAGTTGGTTCACTGTTTCAAAGGTTTTTTGTTAGCATGGAAGATGGGGGTTTGATCCCAGCCAACAACATCATTTTGTCTGTTTTTTAAAAATAAAATAATGATGTATTTATATTCTTAAATTCCTAGATTCGCCTGTATCCGTCATCATTAATAAAAAGTCTCAAGTCATGCCTTGCGAATGAAAAAATTCATGATTGGGGGTATTTCCCCCTTTATGAATTTGCACAATATGAATTTTGAATTTGTTAAATTAGTGATTTCACATACAAATCAGTTATTACAAAAAAACTACCTTGTAAATTAGAATCTTGCTAGAGTATATAGTTCTCTTTATATATACTTTACGGCTTATATTGAATCTTGTTATTATCTTATATATATATAAAATGACATATCTTAATAATAATATAGATTTTGCGTGATGTCTTAACAATAAAGTATAAAACATTAATGAACTGTACGAATACTAAAAAAAATCAAAATTATTTGAAATAATTTTAAAAAATCTAATTTTAATTCTATATAATAGAATGATTGAAAATTAATATGCTCTAAATTTTTTAAAGTAACAATTTGAACCAAATGATTAATTCGCTACCTACTATTCAAATATGCTTTTTATTTTTCTAGAAATTTAATCAAATATCTCAATTCTCTAACGTGAGTATTTGTTTTAAAAGAATTTAACTTGACCAAACAAGCTATAGCTTTTCTTATTTTGATCTCATACCAAATTGTGTGTGTATATTAGTATTTTATTATTAGAAAAGTCCAACCTTTTTATCTTAGCTTATGATTGGAGAAATGAATAAAATGTTTAAATTTTAAATTAAATACTACATGAAAGCCCCAAAGCTTTATACCATTTCAGCCAAACAAACACAAGAATGCCGAACGCCTAGGCCAATTCAAAATAGTATTTGCAGAGTGTGAATATAGTAATATATTTATTCACAATCGGTAACCGATCCAAATATCTTCACTTCTCATTTCGCCATGTTTGCGAAGAAGCTTTTCCAGAAAGCCACACAATATCATCATCATCATCAGGTGCGCTTTTGTCTTCAAGTGTTACTCAGTTGACTTATGATTCTTCAAACATGTTTTGACATTTTTAATTTTTGATAATGATGCTCATTCCAGTAAGAATCGATTATTTAGGAATTAATTTTGATCGGAACCCTGCGAAATTGAAAAAATTGGCTTTGTTTTGCTAAAATTGGTAGTTTTTTGGCAACTGAGCTGTGAATCTGCGAGTATTTGATGAAATAAGTTGGTAAAAGATTTTTGATGATGCTCCAGTTTTATATCGGGAATTTTGTGGAATTGTTAGTTATGAACTATGCCAATTTGAGTTTCTATAAGGTTAGCTGGTCCCAACCCTTGATAAAGGACCGTCAAAGTAAAGATAGTGAAGTGAATGGATATAGATGATTTATATAGCTGGGTCAATTAGTTTGGGATTGAGTCTTAGCGGGGTTGTCAGCATGATTTAAATATGATTCCAATCTTCAAGAATTTGGAAAATTATCTTTGGAACAACTTATAGTGCGTTACTAACTGAAGAGCAATATATAGGGTATTGCTGATGCTAATTTGTTTGGTAAATTGAACCATTTGGTAAGATGAATGTAATCGGTGGAGTAATTCTTTTGTTTCTACCTTTTTTTTTTTTTTTTTTTTGTGTTTGTTCAGACAAATGGCAGAGGTTTGACAGCTAGTGACCTGAAAATTCGTGCTACTGTACATTATGGTATCCCGTCAACAGCATCTATTCTTGCAGTAGACTCCATTCAGCGCCTATTGGCCATTGGAACATTGTAAGTTAAAGTTTTGATCTTATGCACTTAATTTGGACGGAGGCCTGTCAGCTCATCTGTTAAGTAAACTACGAATTCTGTTTTGGATGGTATGCCTTACTTCACTGTGCACAAAAGTAATGAAATTGTTGCTCCTGGTATGCTTCTTTGAAAGCATTGGATCGTTGAATCCTGATCGTTCCATTGTCTGCAGTTCAGTTCAGCACTGAACTTCCCCCATTATAGGCATAGTACATAGGCGCTAGTATCACACAAATTTTTGGTTCAGTTGTGAGAAAATGCTTGGATAATTCAAATAGCTTTGTGCGCAGCATGCGGATAGAAATATATTCTAAGACAGTCGTCAATAGCTTTTGGTAGAACTGGAAATTGCTTCTGTTAGGGTTCTTGAATTCGGTTGATGAAAATTTCTAGGTAAGACTGAAGAGGCTAGAGAAAAAGTTGCAGCTTTTCAAATTTTATCTTTGCCAAGGGATAGCTGGTGGATGCAATAGGCGTATAGCCACTGTTATTTGGCTGCAGACTGTTTGTGTTCATGTGACACCCTGCTCCCTTGTTTATTTGATAGTATTTTTACCAGCTCCCAGTACTCTTGCTTGACAATGTGATGACACCATACATCTGAGAATTTAAATCTTCATGAAAAATATTATTAAGTATCGATACTTTTGATTTCAATATTATGACATAGTACATTTATTAAACATGTTCTACTCTTCCTATGCACATGTGCAAGTTTTTTCCTGTATTTCTGAAAATTTTAACCAAAGGTTTATCTTTGACTCTTGGGAAGCTAAACTGGACTAAAATTTTCAACTCTAGGGTGAACTTGATGCCATACCTAATTTCTTGAGCTCAATTGATCCTTGAAGCAATAGTGTTCTGATTAAGAGGGTGAATCCTGCCAAATTATATTTTTCTTGAAACTGTGATCCTGCCATATTATATTATTTTGGTTAATTAGGAAGGCAGTTCCTCATCACTTATATTATTTCGATTAATTAGGAAGGCAATTCCTCATCACTTATATTATTTCGGTTAATTAGGAGGACAGTTCCTCATCACATTATTTCAAAATGTAAAGAACAAATGGCAACTTTCTGTTTAGATGTACAAATCAGTTAGGCACTGGTTGATAGGGGTCCGGGAAGGACTCCGTTGTGATAGTGTATTAATCTCAGGAAAGTTGTCTTAATTAAATGTATACAGAAGTAGCTATGCATTTTCAATTTCTTTTCTCTTGTTCTTTTATTGTGACTGAAAAGGACTTCTGTTTAGGGGTGACAACAATCTATTTCTGACGGATTTAAAATAAGGTGAAGGCTTGGGATATAAATTTTTATCTTTCCATTCTACGTTGCAGTTATGAACTATATAGATGTCTTGACGGCTCCATCTTGTTAACGTAGTATCCAACCATTTTTCAGGGATGGTAGGATAAAAGTGATTGGTGGGGACAATATTGAAGGTCTCTTGATTTCTCAAAAGCAGTTGCCATACAAATATTTAGAGGTTTGGTTTTTGCACATGAATCATCCTATAGATTCTTAGATCGGTTCTATAGTTTTCTAAGTGTATATTATTTGATATTGTTCTGAAGCATTTTGTAACACCTCACTTCTCTGATAATGGCTTGGATATTGGAAACTTGGGACCAGGTTTCTTTATCAGCAGATTAAGAGTTTCTGAAAGATATGGTCTTTAGAATTGATAGGTGTCAGGTTTATGAACAAAGTCAATAAAAAGCTGGATTGTTAATCAAAATTTTGCTCATATACTTTTGGTGACAATGTCCAATGATGACCTCTTCTGTTTTGAGTGTTAATTCCATGTCTTTACCTTGAATAAGAGGACAATTAACTGAAATAGGCCTACATTTATGGTATATGATGCAATGCTAGGAATGGGTATTCACTTCATTCTATATTTTTTTCTTTTTTGGAAGTAAGTTTCAGCCTCATGAGGGATTCTCTCTTCTTGAGGCTTGGTGGGTGTTTGTTTGTCAAAGTAACTCTTAGCTTTTCTCTTTTTCTATTTTGGGTAGTATTGGTCAGACATAGAAAGGTTCTTTGTTGAAGCAAGCTAAACTTCACTATTATTTCTTCAGTTTAGCTTTTCTCTTTTTCTATTTTGGGTAGTGTTGGTCAGACATAGAAAGGTTCTTTGTTGAAGCAAGCCAAACTTCACTATTATTTATTTCTTCAGTAATCTGGCTTGCTTTATTTTCCTATAACAGATCATGTCCAATCTCACACCTCGAAAATCAAAGCGTAGTATGATCTTAGAAATAATAAACCCAATAAAAGGTTGGGGTCAATTCCACAAGGAGTACGTGTGTTTTGGTGTGTCAAGGTGTCCAAGAGTGTGCAAATTTGAGAGTTTCTTAAATTTTCTTCGAATTAAAGAGTGAGTGAGTAGTTAATTCTGAAACTAGACTATTTTCTAAGCTAGGAATTTAATCGAACACTTGGAATGCAATAACAATGTTTTGTTCCAATTGAGAGGGGGACCGGGGTTGTAACCTCAATATGGCATAGCTAGTTCATGACCACAATTATTTTGCTAAAATACATAGTATTAATGAAAATGATCCAATTGATAATTACTTACAAGAGTTTCCCAACTCTAACAATTAAGCCCCAAAACTTCTTCTAAACCCAAAGAAATATATAAAACCCAATTGATAGACCCAAGTAGGAATGTCCCTTTTCCTAGTTTGATTCCGTTAATCCAGCACAATTAATTCCTCAATATACTCAATTCCTTGCTACTTGTTTAATAACCTAATTCAATGTCTACTCTTTCAAGCAAGAAGTGGATGTGTATGGCTTAATCTGGTGTTTGCAGCCACCACATTGACACAAAAAGATGTAAACAAGTAAATAATACTGCTTGGTTTCCAGTAGTTATTTGGTTTACCACTTAAGGTATCAGCACTAAGGCTTTCAACTTAAATGGTTTTAGCCAATATGTAGTTGACAGTCAAGGTCGTATAATTAACACTTAGGCTATGCTAAGCCTTATTTCCCTCTCTCCTTCACTTATTGAGTGGAAAATAGTCATCGGCTATTCATAAGCGACTTGACAGAGTCCACAAAACTTTGATTTCATG
Source organism: Solanum ossicruentum (assembly GCA_025774065.1). Classification (NCBI taxonomy): domain Eukaryota; kingdom Viridiplantae; phylum Streptophyta; class Magnoliopsida; order Solanales; family Solanaceae; genus Solanum; species Solanum ossicruentum. Next base: position 660,969 of record JAOTQR010000109.1, on the reverse strand, counting down.
TATTTGGCTCAAAATGCCTCCCTTCATTTTGACCGTTTATGTCTAGCATGACCACTTGATGAAATTTGGATGGAGGCGGGGTAAATGGCTGATATCACTGGAATGATTACTCTGGATAATAACTGATCATTGCCTTGGTAAGCTATTGCCTCACCAGCTAGCTAATCAAATATTAGTCCTCGTGCGGATTCTTCCTTTTGCTCCTCAACCTATGGGGCGCTCCAAGTAATAATAAGCAAGCTACCTAGTAGTCGATCACTGTTAATGCCATAAGAGTCTACAACCCAGCTAATGGGTTTAGCTATTCACGCTAGAGAAAGAAAATATAAGATGAAAAAGGAATAGGACATAATTAAAGAGTAATTAGAAAAGAAAATTGATACTCTATGGTGGAATTCTTCAAAACCTTACAAAAGTAGCTATGGCTGCTCCTCTTCTTCCAAAGATCAAAACTACATAAGCAAATGACCTACAGACTTATGTATAGTTGTCAAAAATTCGCGACAAAAATGCCATTTGCAGGTGCGATGTGTGGCCGCCAAATAAAGTGTGGACTACACTTTTCAGGATTTTTTTGCTTCAGTGAATTTTGTGCTGCCAGTGTATCAACATTTTCTGCGCCAATTTCTTTCCAAATTTTATGCCAAGAAGCGGAGCATGCTTAAAAATGTGTAGGCACTTTTCTCCCCTTGTCTTCTACATTACTTCCATACTTGGCCAAATTTTCACCATCTAAAATTTTGTCCGAGAGTGTGCTGCACTTAAAGTGCATTCACATTTTTCTTGGATTTTGGCTGCTCAATTTCTTTGGTTTCCAACTTCTCATTCCTCTGCCAGAAAATGTGATCAACACAATAAAGTGTTGGCATACTTGTCCTTGCTCTTTCTCAAACTTCTTGCTTTCTTTTACCTTTTTTTCCATCATTCTTGATCAAATCCTTGATTTATTGTCTTTCTTGAGTTCCAAATCCTTAAAGTCACCACCTTAAGTTAGTTTAGGTTATTAGATTATACTCAAGGACTCTTAAAACTCAAGAAAAAGGAAATCATAAGTTGGTAACACTGATAAACTGATGGTCTTCATTTCTTGCCCGTGGAGTAATTTCATGATTTCTTGAATTATCTCTTTTACAATCTTAAGATATATGTCTAATTAGTTCTCTTTTATTTGTATTTGTGTGTGGCAGTTCCTTCAAAATCAGGGTTTTCTTGTCAGTATCACAAATGAAAATGATATTCAGGTATTAATCTTTACCATTAAGTTGGTCTTTTATGCCCTTAGTGCAACATTCCCAAATGTTAATCAAAGATGGGAAACTTAAGATCATTTGTGTGCCGTAGTTTGTATTGTGTTTCTTGTTGGTTTTTGGTGCAACATTCTGAAATGTTAATCAAGATAGAAAACGTAACTTGATCTGGTGTGGTAGTTTGTACTGTATCAGTTCCTTGCCTTTTCTGTTGAGATATGTTTATGTATGACATTATAATCAAGGAACTCTTGCGTGAGCTTGAGCATGCCATGAACTTGCTAAGCAAGTGAATGACAGAAGTCTCTCTTTAGTTTGGAGAATATAGCTCTACCATAATATTATTTTGAAAATGGTCAAATTTGCCCCTCTACATGCCAAAAGTATCAATTTTACCCTAGGCCTCCCTTATACTTTGCACACACAGATTCCCTCGCCGTGACCCATGTGAGAGGAAATGAGAATGCTGAGATGGGTGTGTGGGCATACGATGATATGAGGAGACATAGGATTAGTGGCCTCTGTGGTGGATAAGATGAGGGCAACGACGCTACGGTGGCTTGGGCATGTGAAGAGCAGATGCATGGATGCCCCAGTGAGGTGTGAGAGGTTGCCTATGGTGGGTATAGAAAGAGGTGGAGGTAGACCGATGAAATATTAGAGCCAGGTGATTATACAAGAAATGTTGCTCCTTCGGCCTACCGAGGATATGACCCAAAATATGAGAAATAATAGGTCGAGGGTTAGGGTATAAGATTAGTTGGCAATTGAGCATTATGAAGTTCCCTTACTAGCACTATTAGTATTACTCTTTTACTCGCTTATTCTTTGATTTTATCATTACTTGTTGCTTCCATTACTTTAATTAGCATATTATTTGTTGTCAATACTTTTTGCTTTTCCATCTCAAAAAAATTTTTTGTTGTCGACACTTATTCATTATTGTTTTTATGGCTTCTTCACTGCTGTATTTACTTTTCAAATCTACTTTGGTATGCTGTACTTGAGCTGAGGATCTTTCAGAAGCCTCTCTACCTTCATGTTTGCATACACATTACCCTCCCTAAACCCCACTTTTGGAATTACACTGAGTTTGTTATTGTTGTTGTTGTTACCCATGTGGCTCAAATATATCCCTTCTCCATTAGGGCTGTCCAAGTTGCATACCTAATCTCATGTGGCACTATCATTTTGGTAAGGTGCTACTTCACCCACCCCAACCCTTTATTTTACCCTTCCCCCTCCATTTTGTTCTTCCACTAGCAACACCTTTTCCGTTTCCACCTTTCTGCTGCAGGTACTACTACTCATTAATAGCAAACCCTAAGGTTGAAATAGACGCAAATGTAATGAAAGTCCCAAGCATAAAACACTTGAATAGAAAATGTTTTTTTTTTTGGGTGGTGGGTGGTAGTGGTGGGGGTGGGGGTGGGGATAAGGTGCATGTCATGTCATGTGGTGTTCACTAAAATGACAATAAGGACAAGGGGTATATTTGAGCTACTTGGGGTATGTTGTGTGCAATCTATAGTGGAGCATTAAACTGATCCTTTTCACCTTGTAGAGGGAGAAATTTGGCCATTTTCCCTATATTATAAATTGTGTTCCTAGGGTTGCACAGAAAAATGTGAAAAAACATTTATACATATAGAGTTATGATCTCACTGGAACTCACCGGTAGCCTTTACTAATGAATAATCAAGAGAGCATGTAACAAATTAATGAGAGATCATTACTTCTAGTTATATCGTGACAACAAACAACAACATACCCAGTGAAATCCCACAAGTGGGGTCTGGGGAGGGTAGAATGTACGCAAACCTTACCACTACCTCATAGAAGTAGAGAGACTGTTTCCTGGGAACCCTCATCTCAAAACCCATAAGCAGAAAGAAC
>JAOTQR010000109.1:634355-649118 GCA_025774065.1 Solanum ossicruentum | reverse complement strand
GTACATCCGACCCCCCCTTACCCCGCAATGGGCGGGAGCCTTTTGAGGCAATGGGGTAATGTTGTTGTTGTTGTTGTAGATGTACTTGATTATGACCACACACAATGTCTAACCACCTCTATGCATCCATTGAGCTGTCCACTGTTATAGCAAGCTACTTTGTGGCCAATGATTGAATCTATTGTGCAAGAAGTTTCTTTTATGGTTTTACCAGCATCTTTCCCTACATATTAAAATGAGTGATGGGGTATGGAGTATAAGGGTCAAACCATTTAGTTTCTACGTTGATTCCAGACATATATTCCCTAAATATTTGTAAAATGTTACATACAACAACAATAACATACCCAGTGTAGTTTCATAAGTGGAGTCTGGGGAGGGTGAAGTGTACACGGACCTTAACCCTATCTTTGTGGGGTAGTGAGGATGTTTCTGATAGACAGAATGTACTATAACCTTTTATAAAAAAGCACTTAAAAATTGTTTCAAACCTTATAGTCAAAGAGTTGTTTGACGCTTCAAATAGTAATGTTCTTTGACAGAATGGGATAAGAGGAAATAATATATCATTTCCATGTTGAAATAATCCTGATTTACTTTGCTTAATTGGAAATGAACTATTATCTGTGAACTCACTGGTGTATGCCTCTTCTTAGTTCATGAGTTGGCACAAGGTCAAGGACCTACTTGTAGAGCTGTTCTGAAGCTTCTCGATGTTCGAGTCCAAGCAATTGAGTTTGTAAATCATGGAGCCAGACTTGCAGTTGGATACGAAAATGCTAAGGTCAGAAACACTATCATTTTCTTAATGTTTTGTGATGAACTTATGGTGTCAGTTTTATTGTTGATTAATGTGGATACTTGTTCTCAAATGCCTCCACTTTCAGGTTGCAGTGCTTGATATAACTTCATTATCGGTATTGTTTTTATCAGACTTTGCATCTGTTGGTAGCTCGCCACTGGTGATTCTGATTGCAAAGAGATTTGTGCTTAGTGACCATACTAGAAAAAGCCCAAAACAATCAGAGCTTCCAGAAAACCGTATGGAGGAACTCATGTTCATTTTAACTGAGGATGCAAAGATCTATGTAATTGATGGTGGTAATGGTAAAACATATGGTTCAGGGCCCGTGCATTTAAAGAAAGCGTCGACTGCAATTTCTATGTATGTCATAGGCAAGTACATATTTATAGAGAAATCCAAAATTTATTGACATGTAAGTTGTACTCAATTTTGTGTTGATTTCTTGCATTTCAGAAAACAACATCCCATTGTCTGATATAATAAGCAAGCAGTCAGAATCCAGCAAGGATGATGCAGCTAGTAATGAACCTTCCCAGGAAATGACCTCTCGTGATCTAAGTGATATGGTTCCCTTTCTAGAAAATGACCCCTCCAGGAAACACTTTGAGGAGTCTTTTATCCTACTTTGCTGTAAAGATTCTATACGGACTTATGCTACAAAATCTGTAGTTCATGTGGGTATATTGTTTTATCATGTCTGCATTTATATTTCATTGGATGTTCTAATATAATTCAATTTGATTCTTCAAACTAGGGGGATAAGAAATCTATTTGCAAAGTAAAGCTCGACAAACCTTGTTGTTGGACTACTACTTTTAAGAAAGAGGGGAAAGCATGTGCACTACTATTACTTTTTCAGACTGGAGATATTGAGATTAGGTAAGCTTCTTGTTTCCTAAATTTTCTGGGCAAGTACCATTCCAAAACTTTTAAAGACCTTAGTAATGCATTATTACTTGGAGCAGATACATTTTAGCCGAGGGTTTTTCAGAAACAGCCTCTCTATCTCCATGAGATAGTGGTAAGGTCTACGTATACTGTGCCCTCCCCAGACCCCACTTTGTGGTATCTCACTGGGTATGTTGTTATCGTAGTAATGCATAATTAGAATATTTTCCAGTATTTGTTTGTCTTATATTTTAAAAATGTTCTCCAAGAAAATAACCACATCAATCACACCTTGATCCTAAACTAGTTTATGTCAAATGGAGAAAATTTGCTCATGTCATTTATGGATGGTCTTCATTGCTACTTTTTAAGTATCTCAATTTGTAGTCATTTTCCTTTACAATTATCGCAAATTGCACAACACATCACTTGCTTCAGCTAACACAAACATTGTTGTAAGTTCTTAACACTGCGCCATTGCGAAAATATTACTTTTTTGTCCTATCACCCATCTTCTGGAGATGGAGATTAAGATACAAGTTATTTGAGACATACATTACTATCTTATATCCAGCCAAATGTTGGAAAGTGACCTACAAATAGTTTTTCAAGGTAAGATTTTATAGAACATTTTTGTCATACTAAATGCACCTTGAATGTACAAGTTTTCTGTATGTTATACAATTCCTTACTGTCAATTATGCAAAATTGCTTTGCTGCTTGTCCATGATAATATATTATGGAAGAACCTTTTAATCATACTAAATGTACCTTGAATATACAAGTATTCTGTGTGTTATACAATTCCTTACTGTCAATTATACAAGATTGCTTTGCTGCATGACCATAATAATATTATGGAAGAACCGAGTGTCAAATTATTGCTAACATCTATGTATCTCCAGATCTCTGCCTGATCTAGAGTTGATGGAGTGGACCTCTTTAATGTCAGTTTTAAGGTGGAATTTCAAGCCAAATATGGACAGGGCAATGAGTTCCACAGAGAATGGCCATATTGCTCTGGTAATCAGAGTTGCAGTGCATGCTATTATCCTATCTCATAGCACTATTGTTTGCTTATTGAAATTTCAGCCTATTCTTTCATGGATGTCTTCTTATCATCTCTGTCTAACAAATACCAGGCTAATGGTTCTGAACTGGCTTTCTTGTCTCTATTAGCTAGTGAAAATGATTTCAGGTATATTATCAGTTAGTGCTACTTTTCCCTCAAATGAATAGCTTACTCATGAGCATCATAGATTGTTCAAAATTACTGATTCAACAATACAATTTCCAGAATCCCAGAATCTTTGCCGTCTCTTCATGATGAAGTGCTCGCAGCTGCAGCAGATGCTGCCATGAAATTCTCCACTCAGAAGAAGAAACAGGTCTGGTTGATAAAGATGTTTCCTTGCGGTCTATGTTTTGTAGTGGCTGAATTCTTATAGATGTTGCTGCAGGGTGGTGGCCCAAATATTTTAGGTACTCTAGTTAAAGGATTTAGAGCGGAAAAAATGAATCAAAATATGGATCTCAGTCAGATGTCGAAGTCAAACTTTAGCCATCTGGAAGGTGTTTTTATGAAGAAGCCACTCCACTCAGAACCGTCCCCAACTAAGGAAGTTGTAGAAGTGGAGCTCGATATAGGTAATATCCCTTCATATCTTACATTCTTACTTCATGAGTGACATTTTCTTTTTTGTTCGTCTATATTGGTTTATTTAGCATTTTCTTAGTTGATGTGCCCCTAATTGTTGTTTTACTTTTGACAGATGATATTGAAATTGATGAACCTGTTCCTATGGCTTCTACTTCATCTCATAGCACACAATATATTAAGAGAGGTAACTTACATCAGCTCGATCATATGCACTTTCAGATCCATAATATAATGAATATTTTTCCCTGTTTATATTGCAGGAACTGAAAGAGAAAAGTTGCTTGATTCTGAAGGTGATGATGCCAAGCCCAGACTTCGGACACGTGAAGAAATCATAGCAAAATATAGAAAAGCTGGGGTAGTCATATTTGTTGGTTTTACGACTTTTCATTCTGAATTATGTGTCCTTGTTGATATATTCAATCATCTTTATCTTTCAGGATGCATCATCAGTGGCTGGACAAGCAAGAGACAAGCTTCTAGAACGCCAAGAAAAACTTGAGGTGGGCTAATTAGTTTAAAATGGTGAGGATGTGCATGTAACATGAAAATAAATGAAAGAAATCCATTCTTGTAACCAAAAAGAATTCAGAGTATAATAAACTAAAATCATTCGAGATTTCTTAAGAGTAGAGGAAGTGGGATAGATGGGCAGAGAAAAAGTTGAATAAGAAGGCTGCTCTTTTCAGAATCCAATGATAAATACTTTTGACAACTAATTCTTCTGTTTGTACTGCAACTTGGTCCCTGGTCCTTGTCTGGTTCTGCATTGTGTTCCTCTTCGAGGAATGCTCAACTTCTCGTTATACTGTATCCAGTCCTGGTGTGCCAAACCTTTGTTTATTGTGGTTAATTTATACTGTATAAGTCAAGGACTTTTGTTCTTTGTGGCATCTGTTTTTATCTCCTTCACAGTAGATTGAAAATGATGGAAATCCTTTCGAGAAAGAAGAGGCATAAGCATCACCTCTCACCTCTGCTTATTGTGGTTAATTGATAACACTTAATAGTCTTTTTATATACTTTTGCAGAGAATTAGCCATAGAACTGAAGAACTACGCAGTGGGGCTGAAGACTTCGCATCATTGGCAAATGAGCTTGTCAAGGTAATGGAAAATCGCAATCGAAAATGGTGGCAGATATGAAGATAGGCTTTGGGTTCTTCTCCACCTTCCCTCTACAAAAGAAAATTCATCATTTTTGCACCTAAGAAGTTGTCAGTGTTTGACATATATCCTGTACAGATGGGTATGGCTTTTCAAAACTTGGGGTTAAAGCAACTGACGAGAGTGAAGCTTAGTTTATTTGTGAAAAGCTTAGGTGGTTTATTGTTCGTGAAGGAATAATCTATTATTTTTTTGTTCATTTCCAGTCTCTTTTGCTCGTCTGCAAAGGAGATTATGTGACAGATGACATATTTATTGTTTGTGAAGTGAGTAAAAGCCTTTCAAAACAGATACAAAAAATAAGACTACCAATTATAATGTGTAACTAGAGGTGTCAAATGGGCGGGCTGGGCTGAAATTGATAAGTTAAAATGAGTTGTATTAAGTATTGGATTGGGTCTTGACTCGCCTAGATGTACTTTGTACTCAACTGGACTAAAATTTGGATGATCCGTTCAATTTAACTCGCTTAATTTAAGATTAGCATTGAATATATAAAACAAATAATACATTGAGTTGAAGTGAGAATTTTATTGGGCTCAGCCTCAGAATTATTTTATAATGGATTAAATTGTATCGGGCTGAAAATTAGCTCAATTTTTAATCATAATGAACTCAACTCATAAAATTATGGACAGGTTGCTTATTTTGCCACCTCCATGTGTAACGTTTATAAGATCTTTTGAGATAGAGTAACTGGTTATCTCCGATGAAACCATGAACATTTTCCTCTGTAAAACTCGACCTTAGCTTCTTTCTTGAACTGTCGATTCGTTTGAATATAACGGAACCACCTTTACAGTGTCCAATATGGTTTCAGATCCACAACACTTGTACTCTGCTGGAAAGAGTGCTTTTTCAGTTGGTTATGGCTGTTGCCTAGAGACTTGGTAGTAAATAGTTGGAAAAAATTCACCCGGCACATGTTACACCTGGAACTGGCATGTAAATTGCACTGATATACCATTAGCTACTGTTACCAAGGTCCTGATCATGTCTGCATATGCCTTTCAAAGTTGAGATGAAAGGGATGATGAATGTTAGGCTGCGCCTAAATTCAGGGCGTCTAATGACTATTCAACATATCATTATTTTTTCAAGCTACAACTAGATAATGTTTGCATAGTAGGAGAAAGTGTTCCTACACTTAAAAAATCAAATGTCACGAAAATTTCGACAGTGTCATTTTTATTGATACCATGTAACCAGCACCTAGAATTTGCAGCTAAACTTTTAATTGCATGTCTGTCTATCACTATTGTAAGAAGGCGACATAAGTCTAAATTAATGTGGAACCATTCATCTTGTGAAATCTCCACATCTACGACCAGGAAGATGCACCAACACGTGAGTTGGTAATCCTTCTGGCAACTAGATCTTTCAGCTCAAGTTCACTGGGAAACCTGTTCTCTTTCAGTTTAGAGAAAACCTGTCATCCAAATGAAAATTCAATGGTAAGAAGAGACGCAAGAATGTACAGCAAACTACTTGCTATGAATTGAATAAAGAAATTCAGTACACAGCAAGTGTTGCTGAGAAGGAACACAAGCAACATACTAAATTTTGTCCTGTTAACTAGATACACAGCTGAATTCAAAACTCGGGTTACTCAAAAGACAAGAAATGTAAATGGACCCAATCTTGATTCACATTCTCATGTCTTATAAGTTGACATATCTACGCAATCAATAAAAACTTCATATCACATGCTACAGGGGCTACAAAGATCTAAGTGAATCATGATACTTCAAAAGTTAGCTACACTTGACCTCCTCCATATAAAGGCATTGCTCAAAGATGATTCTCACAAAATTTAAAAGAAACATTTTATATGTATGAAGAGGGAGTAGAAGTATAACATGCCAACGACATCCTCGGTCCAAAAATGAACTACCAATTTGCGTTAAGCCAATCTTCCCCTCTATGAGCAGGTCAAAGAGAATGATAGGTGTTCAGAGAGTTAAAAGGTTAATTTTTTATATTCATGGTTGCATAGAAGATGAGTCAGAGTAATGTTCGACTTCATTTTCTTTCCTGAAAAGAGCAAATAGGTTTAACATAGTAAAGATTAACACCACCTATCTGATAGTAGATGCCTGATAGTGCATCACAGGTATCTCAAATAATCAAACAGTCTTGGATATCTATCTAGTCTCTCTAGGAAAGACGGTTTGCAGAATTTTCTTCTCATAAGACAGATTGTTTTAGACATAAAAAAGGCACAGAATGATAATCATTTCCCGAAGTTTTTAACCTCAAGGAAAAGATTATTAAAAAAAGAAAAAGATAAGCATAGACAGATTGAAAAATACATACCAGTTCACCATTACAATACACTTCAAAAGCACCAGAACTTTGCAGCATGGACTGAAAGAAATTTCCCAGGAGCCAAGTGGTTGCCATAGTCCCAAATCTGTTTGCACGCAACTGATAAAACCATGGAGGTGGTACAGCATATCCCAACCTAGGAAATATCTGTTCACCCGCCATTACAAGGCCAATGACACCAAATTGGACAATGGGTACTACTTTGCCCAACAAACGTTTTGGAAGTGGAGGAGGATAGTTAGCGAGGACGACATGGATACCAGGAAACTGATTATCCAACATGTTTTTCATTGTCACAGCTGTCCCTCTGCCAAGAAACAAGAAACTTAAATGCAGTTTGATATGGTAAGACTGCAGCACAAACAGTTGTACAGACTGGATAACCAAATGAACGAAGTAATGGGAAGGTAAATAAAAATCACTTTTCAATATAACGCTCCTGTGCATATCTTTTCTTATCCACACAAAGGAACCACATTCATGATTAAAATCTTCATCCACCAAACATATCAAGCATGCACTTCTATGGATCCTGTATATATTGGCATATATGGGAAAGGTTTTTGCATCTGAACAGGGATCCAACAAATCATACAGAAGGAAGTTGTACAACATTTTCTCTACAAATCAAGTGAGAAGGTTATTGGGCATTCTAAGAGACCTAAACAGTAAGAGTTCCCAACATTCTCCTTTAGTATTGAGACCTCTTTTGCATCGTGCAACTAAGAATCTTACACCACTTAGAATGACGTTAAACACTCAATCAGATGAATTCAAATTATGTTGGAGAGCCAAGAAATTATGTTCCTCAAATCTCAAAATTCTTGGCAGTACCATATATTTACTTGTTGATACAGCCAACCCATCTAGTTTGGGACTGAAGCCCAGTTGATCAACTAAAACTTAACTTAAAAATATCCATTTGCCATATTTAATGAGATTTTTACACAAACATCTATGATCTATTTTAGGCTACAAGCTCCAAAGGACTTTCTTTTTTCCTTATACTTGATGCCCAGTCAAATTACCGTCATATAAATTGGGATGGAGAGAGTAGTAACATGGAAGCAATTGTAAAACAATATACTAAGTCTGAAAATTTCCATTAGTTAAGCAAAACCCAATAGAAAGAAACAAAACCTGTAAGAACAAGAAGAGCAGAAATCAATGCTGACGGTATTACCAATACCAACTGCACCAATACCACCAGTTTTCTGCAAGTCAAACACCAAGAAACATATAAAAAAAAGTACCCTTTTATTGAAAATACATAAGAAACATTGAGCGAGGCTCACTACCTGAGTAGGGAATTCAAGAGTCTGAGGTTGTTGGATCGGCTGGTGGTGGTGATGATGGTGGTGATCGGAAGTGGGGTTTTGAGGGGGAGGAGTAAATAGTTGGAAGAGATCGGAGATGAACAAGAAAATGGGTAAACCCACCAGAAGAAGCTGAGTTCGATCCATTATCGCCAAATTCACACTGAGAGAGGGGCGGGCGGAAAATGGGGAACTTTTTCTTCTTTCTTCCTTTGAGACAACCCGTTCGAGTTTGGGCGAATAATTGATTCATTTATTTATGAAAAAATTAAGGTTCACAATAAATATATAAGTATTGTTTATGGGCGGAAACAAACATATATCAATTAAATTTTCGCATATAATTACTCAAAAATATCTTAGTTATGCTATATAACTATAATTTTGATTAAAATATTTTATAACTATAGTTATAACATCATTTGTATAAGCCGTGCAACATTTGTATATCTTTGTATAATTTCGTTATATAATTTGCAGTTTTTGTATATCATTTATATATTTTGCTATGCAATTTGTGCATAATATTTGTATTAAATGCACAAATTATGCAAAACTCAAACTATAATTACAACTAGATATTTATCGCGAACCATAATTAATTAAAAGTATACATATGTTAACTAATGATAAATTAACATAATTAGGCAAACATATGATATCTATTTACATTATACAACTATAGTTTGAAAAAAATACAATTTATAGTTATAGTTAGGTTTTTGTTACTATTTTTTCTCTCCTCTCTTCCTTTCTCTTGCATCTCTCCTCCCTCTCTCTCTCTCTGCAATTTGTTTGCAGATATACAATTATAAATGTATACCAGCTATACAATTATTTTGATAGATATACACATATACATATACAATTTAACTTTCTCTACTCTCGCTCGCCTCTCTCGATCTTGCTCGTCTCTCTCCTCCCTCTCCCAATCTCACTTGTCATATATACAAATATATATGTATATTAATTACACATATACATTTATTTGACAGATATACATATACAATTTGACAAATATACATATACAATTTGTTTCTCTTCTCCCTCTCTTGCCTCTCTTCTCCCCTCCAGTTCATATAGCCGAGATTATTTGTGTAATTATGTAAAATATAGCTATTTGACCATATTAAATTTTAAGTCTGGACTATTTATGAAAATTTTCCTCAATAAAACTTAATAAAAGTTAAATTAAATTGAATCTTGATCTGTTTTACAATTCATTATTCAATCCTTATGGATTCTAAGTAACTTTGAATTAGATTAGATCTCAATTCATTATAATTTGCTTAAATTTAATCTAAGATCTTATTCACTCAATTGTCATCCCTAGATGAAGGTAACATTGTTTTGAGCAAATAACAAAAAATGACCTTTTCATATTTGATGCTAGGTTCAAAATTCTACCTCAAGCAGGCATTTATAAATTTGGTCCTTTTAAGTTTATTAAAAATAAATACACTATCAAATATTTAATGAACTCTATTTGTTAGATTTGACAGGACTTATAAAGCAAATAAATTAGCGAAAACTCTTCTTGATGTGTATGGTTATTTTTTTTTTAATTATTGCAATCAAATTTGATGAACATAAATTATTATATATTGGTATTGAAGATGTTAGAAGATTAAACGATTAGTTAGTTGATGATTAGTTATGTTAGTTAGTTAGTTATGATTTAATTAGTTGATATTAGTTAGAAATAATCCCATGAGGTGCAAATACATAGTAAAGAGTATGGAACTGCATGTATGTATATAAATGGATGTACTGCTGATGTACAGATGAGAAATGAAGTAAAAATTTCCCAAATCCTCTCTGTTACATCCTTTTCTTCTTTTCTTCTCCATTCACATTTCTCTCTCTCCACGAAATGCCCAAACCACAACATGGTATCAAAGCCTAACAGATCCAAGAGGATCTGATTTCGATTAGATTACGGAAGCCATTAAAGATCGACAGAGGTCGACGAAAATGGTGATTGCAGATGCGAACTCCAATTCGACTGGAGTCTCGGTTAATACTGTTGATACGGTGGAGAAAAACAGGAATCATCCCTGTATCTTCATCCATCGGATACTCTTGGGAGTATTTTGACCTCAGTTCAGCTCACAGGAGTTGAAAATTATTCAATGTGGAACAGATCGATGTTGATTACTCTCCGTGCCAAGAGCAAATTGGGATTTGTCCTTGGAACTTGTAAGAAGTCTCATTTCAAACCTGAATTAGGAGAACAGTGGGAGAAATGCAATGCTTTTGTGCTTGCATGGATCATGAATACTGTCTCCAAGGAGCTACTGAGTGGGATTGTGTATGCTTCAAATGCAGCAGTAGTCTGGGCTGATTTCGATGAGAGATTCAACAAAGTAGATGGATCTAGAAGTTATCAGCTCCATCGAGAGATCTGCACTTTGAATCAAGGTAACATGACTGTCTCAAGCTATTTCACCAAGATGAGACTTTTATGGGATGAGTTTGATGCTCTAGTACCCCCACCTACTTGCAATTGTGAGAAATCCAAAATATATGTTGATCATATTCAATATCTGCGTCTGTTTACTTTTTTAATGGGACTGAATGAGGTGTATAGTCATGCTCGTAGTCAAATCCTTATGATGAATCCTTTTCCCAATGTGAGTAAAGCATATGCAATGATTATATCTGATGAAAGCCAACGTATGGCTGCTGGATCCAAAGCTGGAGAAGTGAATGACTCGATGACAATGTATGCTGGAAAAGGAAATTGCTATGAAGGAGGAGGTTACGATTATCACAAAGGAAAGGCACTTCATGATAATACAGGAAATAGTAGTGGTCAGATGGCCTTTTATGCGATAAAGGGAGACAATGCATGCAACTCTAACACTTACAGGAAGAAGAAGAATCTGTTCTGTGATTATTGTAAGATGAATGGACACACTAAAGACATATGCTACAGACTTGTTGGATATCCAACTGATTGGAAATTCAAGAAGAAGTCAGGGCCTAATATGGTGCAGGGTAACAGGATGCAAGTAAATCATGTATCCTCTTCCAAAGATGAAATGAATCTGAGGGATGAGTTTGCACCAGCTGCCCCTATGATGAAGGAAAGGAGAATGGAATCTGGCTTAGTTGTTGCACAACCTTTTTTTCACTCCAGAACAATACAATAAAATTCTACATATGCTGAAAAAGAAAGAAGCAAAATCAGTCTCAGACAAGGAAATAGCCACTATGGCAGGTATGATAACCATACCAACTGTTTTTTCTATAGATAATGACTTTACACAGACAAGGAATGAGAATGTGAAGGGAGGTTGGATGGTAGATTCAGGTGCTACTTGTCATATGACATACAAGATGAATAAACTTTCTTATGCATCTAGTTGTATAAACAAAGTGGTACACTTACCTAATGGTGATACTGCACCAGTGTCACACACTGGTTCCTATTACACAGGAAGTGGAGATATGTTAAGAGATGTGTTGGTGGTCCCCGCATTTAAGCATAATTTGTTATCAGTGTCTAAATTGACAAGGCAATTGAATTGCTCAGTTAATTTTTTCCCTGAGTTCTTTGTACTTCAGGACCTCTCCAATGGAAAGGTGAAAGGGATTGGTAAGGAGGTTGATGGATTATATTACCTACTTGTTGCATTGCAATGTGAAGAAAGAAACAATAGTCAGACAGTGTTAATGGCACAACAACCTGATGCAGACAGGCTACTATGGCATAACAGATTGGGACACCCTTCCACAAGAGTATTGTAACACATGTTCATAGGTCATGATTTCAGTAACAGTGAGTCATGTAGTAAATGTTCTGTTTGTCCACTTGCTAAACAAACTAGATTGTCTTTTCCTTTGAGTAAGTCTAGAGCACTTGCTATTTTTGATTTGATACATCTTGATGTCTCGGGACTCTACAAGGTCACTACCCACAATGGTTTCAGATTCTTTCTAACAATAGTTGATGATCACTCAAGAATGTGTTGGCTATATCTGTTGAAGTTGAAAAATGATGTGCTTCCAGTCTTGAATTCTTTTTTGATATTAGTGAGGAATCAGTTTAATCAGAATGTTAAAAGAATAAGAACAGATAATGGCACTGAGTTCTTTAACAATGAATGCTCTAGTTTGCTAAGATCTCTTGGCATCATTCATGAAAGCAGCTGCCCATATACTTCACAACAGAATGGAGTGGTTGAAAGAAAACATAGGCACATTTTTGAGGTGGCTAGAGCCATTAGGTTTCAAGGTAATATCTCTATCAGATTTTGGGGGGAGTGTGTATTGTCTGTTGTGTACTTGATTAACAGGCTGCCTACTCCAGTGTTGAAGGGAAAATCTCCATATGAGTTGTTTCATGGTCACAGGGCAAACATTGATCACTTAAGAACTATAGGCTGCTTGTGCTATGCAACCAAAGTGATCAAGCAAGACAAGTTTTCCCCTAGAGCTGATACATGTGTATTGACGGATTACTCATTAACCCAGAAAGGGTACCTCATACAATTTTGATCAAAAGAAGCTTATTATAAGCAGGGATGTCGTGTTCAAAGAAGATGTGTTCCCTTTCAGACAAACATTCAATAGACAGAAGCCACTGTTTCCTACAGAATACATTTTGCACCAGATGATCTTCCTATATGTGATGAAGATAAAGAATTGCTTGTACCTGTTTCTGCTATTGATACAAATCTGAATGATGATCTTGCAGTCATGAATGATAATCTACCAGGATCAGAAACTGGTTTTGATGTGGATGATGCTGACCAACCTGATGATCACAATGTTACAGCTGAATTGATGGCAAGAAGAAATGCAGAAATTCCAACCAGAAGACCTATTAGAAATTCTCATCCTCCTATTTGGATGAAGGATTATGTCATTCCAACAACCAAAACTCATTATCACTCCCAGAGTAATTATGTTTTCTATGAGAACATATCATCCAACTATAAGACTTACTTGTCCAAGTTCTCCACAGACATTGAGCCCAGAACATTTGAAGAAGTAGCTAAGGACCAAAGGTGGATACAAGCTATGAAGCAGGAAGTGCAAGCCCCAGAAGACAATGGCACTTGGAAGATAGTGAAACTGCCTGAAGGAAAGAACATTGTTGATTGTAAATGGGTGTACAAGATCAAATACAAAGCTGATGGTCAAATTGAAAGATTTAAGTCAAAATTAGTTGCCAAAGGATATAACCAAATAGAAGGAATTGACTATCAAGAGACCTTTTCTCCAGTTGTGAAGATGACAATAGTCAGGTCTATTATAGCATTGGCTTCTACTCAGAACTGGAACATATATCAGATGGATGTCTTCAATACTTTCCTACAAGGAGACCTACTTGAAGAGGTATATATGGAGCAGCCCAAAAGATTTTACAATGCTGAGAAAGGACAGAATTTTGTATGCAAGTTGGTGAAGACCCTATATGGGCTCAAACAAGCCTCAAGATAGTGGAATGCCAAGTTGACTGAAGCACTATTGCACTCAGGCTACTCATAAAGCCATCTGGACTACTCTCTTTTCACAAAAAAGAGGGATGGTAAAATGGTAATAGTCTTGGTATATGTCGATGATTTGTTACTAACTGGAAATGATGCAGAGTTAATAAAAGAGACCAAACATGTTCTACATAGTCACATCAAGATCAAGGATTTGGGTGAACTTAAATATTTTCTGGGAATTGAATTCATGAGATCAAGCAAGGGCATACTGATGAATCAGAGAAAGTATGCATTGGAACTGATAGCTGAAGCAGGAATGGGCAATGCCAAGGCTAGCATGACACCATTAGACTGCAATCAAAAGCTATATAGTATTGAATATGATCCAGACAGTATATATGAGGACATCCCAAGATATCAAAGGATGGTTGGGAAACTACTTTATCTTACCATCACAAGACCAAACATAGCTTTTTCTGTCCAACTACTAAGTCAGTTCATGCAAAAACCCACAGTGACACACTGGAAGGCTGTATTGAGGGTGATCAAGTACATCAAGATGGCACCTGGAAAAGGATTACTGATGAGTTCTAATCATAAGCCTCAAATGAATGGACATTGTGATGCAGATTGGGCTGCATACCCCAGCACAAGGAGATCAATCACTGGCTTTGTACTAAAATTTGGTGATCTCTCATCTCTTGGAAATCTAAGAAGCAACCTACAGTGTCTAGAAGCTCCACAGAGGTAGAATATAGAAGTCTAGCTACATTAACAACTGAGATTGTGTGGGTTACAAGGTCATTCAAGGAACTATATGTGGACTTAGCAGAACCAGCCTTTATTTTCTGTGACAACAAGTCTGCATTATAGATTGCTGCCAACCCAGTCTTCCATGAGCGCACCAAACACATAAAAATAGACTGTCACTTCATCAGAGAAAAGATTCAACAAGGCCTCATCAAGACCTTTTATATACACACTAAAGATCAGCAGGCAGACTTGCTTACCAAAGCCTTGGGAAGGACATAACATGACTTCTTATTGAGCAAGCTAGGATTATTGAATGTCTTCAATGTATCCAGCTTGAGGGGGAGTATTGAAGATGTTAGAAGATTAAATGATTAGTTAGTTGATGATTAGTTATGTTAGTTAGTTA
>JAOTQR010000109.1:583758-634255 GCA_025774065.1 Solanum ossicruentum | reverse complement strand
ATTTCTTTTAAATAAAGGAGTATTTTGATGTTTGCATACAGGTTTGACTCATATATTTTTATTCAGATTATTACTCTTACTTATATTTTGTACTTTCCGGTTTGCATATTTAGTACGTATTTCGTACTGACCCCCTTCCTTCGGGGGGTTGCGTTCATGCCCGCAGGTACTGAGGTGCAAGTTAGAGAGCCATCTGCTTAGGATCTCTGTCTACCATTGAAGTGTTCCCTTTACCTCAGGAGCAGACTTTTGGTATATACATGTACACTTATTTTCTGTATTTCGCATTTATGTATATTCGAGGGTATGACGAGGCCCTGTCCCGTCCTATGATTCAGTTCGTATGTTTAGAGGTTTGTGGATACATGTGGGTGTGGGATATTACCTGTGTTATGATTATGCATGTATGATACTTTTGTTGGGTGGTTCTACCGCAGTGGTGACCTTGTCGGCCCGCATATATATGCATATAGATATTTGTTGTATGCTAGGTTGCTATTTGCAAGTTTGGTTAGTCAGTAAAACAGAGAAAACTCTGCCGAAATTTTGGTAGATTCCTTAACTGTTATAGTTAGAAATTTGGTTTAGTGTTCGTCTGGGTGCCCAATCGGCACTAATCATGGTCCCTGGGTTGGGTCGTGACAAAGCTCCCCAAACTTAATCAGGTCGGCATGCCTAACTCGACCAAGCCAATGCAACTAGGACAGAATAACGCCTTATTGCTATTGACGCCCCCTGGCAGTTTGATACAGCCGACACGTACGCTTTTGTTTGGTCCTTTACTGTTACGAAAAATGGTCCGTAACATTCTTCCCCACTCAATGTTGTGATGACATCGACGAATGCTCTCGATGGAACTCCCCTCTCGGACTGCCGCACATCACCTCGTGTCTCCACGTCCTGAGTTCACACTCTTTCCATACCCGAAGTACCCTGCACTTGTAGGGAAGGACTCTGCCTAAGGATCGACATGCTTCCATTCTAATGCCACTCTCAAGCTTTTCACGTGCTTCATCTTTATAACGAGCAAAGTATTCTCCCCCTCTGAGAATAGGTCTTCACCACGATCACTTGGAACACGCAGCCATGAAGAGCATGTCCCACTCTGACACCACTCTGTCACGGGCCTAGAGTCTTGACACATAGCATGCACCGGTGCGGCGCCTGGAGGCGTCCCATACCGCCCCAGGCTAGCCTATCCAAATAGCGTACCGACTGGTTTCGCCCTGCCATGGGCTCATCAGGGAAGCGGCAATAGCTCCCGACCAGTTGTGCCCTTCGTATGATCAGCTCCCTTCATAGTTATGTCCAAGACAAGCGACAAGCTCCCCAAACTTAATCTGGTGGGCATGCCTAACTCGGCCAAGCCAATGTAACTAGGGCAGAACAACGCCTTATTGCTATTGACGCCCCCGCCCTGGCAGTTTGATACAGCCAGCACGTACGTTTTTATTTGGTCCTCATGGTTACGGAAAATGGTCCGTAACAGTAGGGTGCTTTGGAAGGATGGATATGGCCGGCTTCTAGGAGCTCCTTCAGCTGCTTTCTGAGCTCACCAACTCTGGTGGTGCCATCCGATATGGTGGATAGGAAGGAGGTCGGGTGCCTGGTTCCAGCTCGATCTTATGATCGACCTCCCATCTTTGTGGCAAGTTTCTAGGTAGCTCTTTGAGCATTACGTCCTTATTTTCATCCAGCAGCTTCTTTATGCAGGGTGGCAAGGTTTCTGGGGCACCATCATTTTCATGCAAAATTTTGATGGTTGTTAGATATGTAGGCTCCCCTATCTTAAGGCCCTTCATTAACTGCATGGCCAATAGCTGGGAAACGCCTCCTTCCTTGGGCATTTCTACTTACGGTACCATGCAAGACCCTTCCTTCTCTACTATGAACATCTTTTGGAAGTAAGGGCTTATCATGGAGGGATATTGGCGAAAAAATTCTTGCCCAAGTATGACCTCGAAGATATCTAAGAGAGCGACCTTGTGCAACCCCTAGAGTGATGTCAAGGTGTTACCTCGAAGATTCTTGCCCAGTTGGCTGGTCTTACCTTGCCAACTGCCTAGAGTGATGTCAAGGTCTTGTGTAACTCCTCAAATTGGGGTTGGCAGTGCATTAACAGTCTTGAGCCCGGTGCTGCTTGGACTAGACTTCAGACCCAATCTTGCCGCGGCCTTGTCAGTCATCACATTGGCCTCAGCTCCAGTCTCCACCAAGGTGCGCACTAGCTTTCCATTTAAGGTCATGTCCACGTACTGTGTAGGACTCGCCTCCTGCTTATCTGCTGGATGGGCAATAGTGGCGCACAATCCGATCATGCCCATGTGCGTGGTGCCTGAACTCTGCCCTGGATCTTGAGCCTCCTTCTTCTCTTAATCTTTCAGGACGGCTCCAAGATTCTTCATCTGTGGACACCACACATACCTGTGTGGGCCTCCACAAATGTAGCAACCCCTCTCTTTAGGCCGCTACAGCTGGTTTGACCTCTCAGCAAAGGTGGGGGAGATCGGAGTAGGGGCAGGGAAGTCCACCTACCTAGACGGTCATTCCGCCAGACAGTTGCCGGAGGTCAGACAGACTTTCTGCCTGCATGATGGCTTCATCGAAGGTAGAGACTTGTCGACGCTCCAGCTCGGTCTTCGCCCAACTCTTCAAGCCATCCATGAAGTAGAACAACAAGTCTGCTTCAGTGAGGTCGGGAAGTTGAAGTGTGAGGGTGGTGAACTCCTTGATGTAGGCTTTCACAGAACCCGTTTGCTTCAGCTCTCAGAACCTCTTCTTGGCTTCATTGATGACGTTGTTGGGGAAGAAGGTCTTCAAGGAGTTAACCACCCTCACGCTTCAACTTCCCGACCTCACTGAAGTAGACATGTTGTTCTATTTCATGGATGGCATGCAGAGTTGGGCGAAGACCAAGCTGGAGCATCGACAAGTCTCTAACTTCGATGAAGCCATCACACAAGCAAAAAGTCTCTCTGACCTCCGGTAAGCAACAAGTAAGCAAGTCACAAAGATCACAAGCGTTGTAAGCAATCTCTCTTAGCAATACAAGCTTTCTTTCCCCCAAAGCTCTCTTGTCTTTCACAATCCAGCGTTCTCTAGTAATCTTGGGCAAAAAGGCTTACTAGAGTTTGCAAGAGTTGCCAGCAAACCGTCTAGTGTCGTACGACATCTTAGCTTAAGTTCTAAGGTCGTAACAAAGTGGTGTTACAGTAGGTATAAGGGAAATAATAGCCAGCGAGGAAGAGGTTTTTGCTGCCAACACCACTGAAGTCATGGTGGATGTTACTAAGACGCGCAAGGGTAAGAAGAGCACCAAGAAGGTGGAGAAGCTGCCAATAGATCCAGCCCCAAGCGTAGCTATCTCCCTTCCAACCTCAGATAATAGTGATGGGGAGCGAGAGGAGTTGCCGATCGATGTCACTCTCGGGTTGGAATGGATCGCTAGAGTGGAGACTGCCCGACAGGCTATGGAGTTGCTGGGCCATCACTTGAATGAGGTCGATGGCAAACTCAAGACCTTTAAGGAGCTAACCCTTGAGGAGAATGATAACATCTGCAAGGACATCGACGACCAGCGTGCAGCAGCAGAAGAAGCTCATGCCAGGATTGAAGACGCTCATGCCTCCTTAGAGAGCAGGATCAAAGCTTTAGAGGAAAGGTTCATGGGTATGTTAGAATCCATGAGCGTCAAGGTAAAGGTGCTTGAGGAAGCACTGCACAAGGGAGATATGTTGTACCGGTCATGGAGCGAGAGGCAAAGGTTGAAGCTCCCAAACTGTCGATCTTCAAAGGCGTCCGTAATGCCTAGTAGGTAGAGAACTTCCTATGGCACTTAAAGAATCACTTTAAGTATAGCAGGATAACCATGGACGACATGAAGATCAATACAGCTGTGATCTATCTAACGGAGATGGCCATGCTATGGTGGAGTCATAAGGACGCCGAGATAAGAAGAGGACTCTGCATAATCAAGTCATGGGAGCAGTATAAAACAGAGTTCAAGAAGACCTTCTACCCCAGAAACGTCATCAATGAAGCCAAGAAGCGGTTCTGAGAGTTGAAGGAAACGGGTTCTGTGAAAGCCTACATCAAGGAGTTCACCACCCTCACGCTTCAACTTCCCAAACTCACTAAAGCAGACATGCTGTTCTAGTTCATGGATGCTTGCAAAGTTGGGCGAAGACCGAGCTGGAGCATCGACAAGTCTCTACCTTCAATGAAGCCATAACACTGGCAGAAAGACTGTCTGACCTCCAACAAGCAGCAAGCAAGCAAGTCACAAAGATCAAAAGCATTGTAAGCAATCTCTCTTAGCAATAAAAGCTTTTTTTCCGCCAAAGCTCTCTTGTCTTTCACAATCCAGTATTCCCTTAGTAATCTTGGGCAAAAAGGCTTACTAGAGTTTGCAAGAGTTGCCAGCAAATCGTCTAGTGTCGTACGACATCTTAGCTTAAGTCTAAGGTCATAACACTTGGGCCTAAGTGTTCCCATACGTGCAAATACCTATTCTTATCTATTTTGCACCCTCATATCATTCAAAATATTTCCTAATATTCATTCAAGTATTTAGCCAAATATTTTACTCTCAAACTCAAGACTCAAAACCCTTTCTGGATCTTAAGGATTACACTCAAGTTTCAAGTCTCCATATTCAATCTTCATCAAGTTCATCTCCAAAGCTAAGGTATGTAGGTTTCTTTCATGGGTTCCTTTCACCCATGATGCCCAACCTTCCTTTTCCTCAAAATTGCATGATTTGAAGTTGATTTACTCATACGTCTTATCTATTATGGAAATCATTGCATACTATGTTGGGATTTATGAAATTGTGACTATTTTGTCTTGTTTCGGGGTATGAATCTAAGATCTATTGTAACATTTGATGAAGGGTTTTGATGTCTATTGCTTGAGGGTGTTACCAAATATGTATTGAAGGTTTTACATTGAATTTTCTAGCATGATTTCACTCTTGAATTGCATGATTTTACACTAGCATTACACACCCGCTAGGTGTTTGACAAAATATCCGGTTTGATGATTGAAATGTAATGGTTCGATGAGCTAGTTCTATGAAATACTTAATTCAAAAGGGGAAGGGCTCCCGTAAGGAAGGCCACTTAATCCGAAAAGGGACGGGCTCGCATAAGGAAGGTCGCTTAATCAATAAAGTGACGGGCTCCTATAAGGAAGGTAACTTAATCTGAAAGAGGACGGGCTTCCTAAGGAAGGTCACTTAATTCGAAAGGGGACGGGCTCCCATAAGGAAGGTCACTTAATCCGAAAAGGGAAGGGCTCCCGTAAGGTGAAGTTACTCATAAAATTCTCTCTAAAAGGGGATGGACTCCTATAAGGAAGGTTGCTTCTCCAAAAAGGTCTTATGTTATGTCGGTTAAGGTTTCATTTCACACTCATATATTATGATCTATGTAAGATGAGTGATTTACAAAGCATGATTTACTTAAGCGTTGGTCATACATGCCATATTGACATTGTTCTATCTATTGCTCTTAATTGTACATTGCGATTATGATGCCTATCTCTTGTTGCATTGCATCCTACATACTTAGTACATTCAAATGTACTAACACATACTCTATGCCTACATGATATTACCATGTAGAAATCGGAGCACCGCTTGATCATCCTCCCCCTCCATGCGGCTAGTACAATTATGTTATAAGCTTGTTGGTGAGTCCTTCATTTCGATGGCGTTGCTTATGATCTCTTGCTATGTATTAAGACTATCTCTTTTGATTATGCATTAACTACGAGGGTGATAATGATTGCTTGTCTTGGCCCCCGCTCTTGTCTATGCAGTAGAGGTGTTGTTGGACATGTTATATATCTATGCTAGGAGCCTTGACTCTCTTGTTGTTGATATCTATGATATGGAAGTTTACCCTTAGTCCCAATTTCCCTTGTTTATACTTATCTCTTATTGTATTTTAATTGCTTTCGCGATGAAGAATGTGTAATGATATGTTATGAGGTTTGTTTGAGGTTCCTTTGGGTTCCCTATTGGCTGGTCACGCCTAGGCCTTAGGCTTGGGTCATGACAAAGATAGTATCAGAGCACTAGGTTGTTAGATCCTCAGAGTCTAACACATTGTGTTGATTAGAGTCTTATTGATGGTTGTGTTATGCACCACAACTATGAGTAGAGGCTATGAGACATTGTAGGAGATGTTTCCCTTCTTCATGTTCTAAGTCATGCTATAGAGTTGAAGTAAGTATTTCCCCCCATAACAATTTTTCATTGCTATGTTAGTTGACCATAACTAACACAAGAGGAGGAAAAGCCCACATTCCCAAGGGACAACCAGCTAACAGAGAGTTTCGGGAAGCTCTCACTTTACTTGCACAAGTTGTGACCACCAATCCAATCAAAGGGCCCAAGCCCCTCATGCCCCTACACCGACTTCTCGGGTGAGATACTTCATGAGGGTGAGCCCACCGGAGTTTTATGGGTCAAGGGTGGACGAAGACCCAGAAGAGTTTATTGATGAGACTTATAAGGTATTAGCCATCATGGGTGTTAGATCAGAAGAAAGGTGAAGTTGGTGGCCTACCAACTCAAAGGGGTAGCACACACATGGTACAATCAATGAAGGGGGGGAGAAGGGAGTCAATAATGTGTTCTATGGAAAGAGTTCAAGGCAGCCGTTCTTTATCGGTTCTTTCTTCTTGAGCTTAGGAAAACTAAATTGGTAGAATTTATGAATTTGAGACAAGGGTTAATGAGTGTGAGGGAGTATGCCCTCAAGTTCAGTGAACTCTCAATATATGCTCCTCACTTGGTTGCCGACCCAAGGGCTAGGATGAACAAGTTCATGATGGGTGTCTCCGACTTGGTGAATCAAGAATGTCGATCCACTATGTTGATTAATGATATGGATTTGTCCTACTTGATGACATATGTCGAGCAATTAGAAGGGAAAAAGTTGAGAAAGAGGAGGAGTAGAGAGGCCAAGAGAGCACGTATTGATGGTAAGTTCCAAGGTCCCAAGGATGGCCAGTTCCATCAAGGCCAAGGGCCTTCCAATGCTCCTAATGGAAGGATTGTTAATGATAACCCAAGACACTAAGGTGATAATAGTGGAGGGCCCAACCCCAAGTGCCCTACGTGTAGGAAAAACCATGGTGGCCCATGTTGGAGGAACTCTAGTGCTTGCTTTGGATGTGGTGAGATAGGCCACCGGTTATTGATTGCTCCCATGATCAAACCGAAGGTAGAGATGGTCTCCCTCAAGGCCCAGGGGATGCTCCTAGGAAAAATAGGTTCTATGCTCTTCAAAGAAGGCAAGGAAGGGATGAGATGCCCAATAATGCTACCGGTAAGTTAGAGATTTACCTTGATTTTTATTGTGCATGCTTTGATGGTTCTGGGAGTCGGTAATTCTTTCATTATTCCTTTGTTTCTAGTAAGATTTGATTATGTGGGTCTATTGCGGCTAGAAAGTCTTGTAAGGGTTTCCCTATGTTCTTATTGCATAAAGTTTTGTGTTGTGATGTTGGTTGAACTTGGTTTGATGGGTTGGAGGTCTTGGAGTAGTGTTGCAAGTCTTGGGGAATGAGAGGTTGTTTGCTAAACATGATAGGTGTGAATAGAAGATAACGAGAGGGTGGTTAGCATTCTTTAAGAGTTATGATAGAATTATTATATGAGTGTGCATTATTTTTCACCGGTAAGGCTAATGTTATGGTCGGTGCTTTAGGTAGCCTAGCAAGGCCTTAACTCTGTCTTATTAGAGTTGGAAGTTTTGGGTGAACGATGATAGAGTGGAGGTTGTCTCCCATTGGGATATGGTGGTTTATGGTAACAAGGGGACTAGGTGTGATTAAGGTAGACAATGAGTTTAGGATTAGGGTGTAGAGGAAGGTTGGTAAGGTTGCATAAGGATTAGAATTACCAAGGGATATTATGGTTGTCCGGTTCTTCATGCTTCTAGGTTGAAGGGATGTGGTGATGGCTCTAGTGCTATAGAACCCATGAGATTTTAGAAGTTGTGGAGGATAAGTTGGTTTAAGAGAAGGTTCTGGTGGAGACATTGGATGGGAGGGTGGAAGGAGTTGATCAATAAGGATGTGGTGTTCGTTAAGGCTCTTTGGAAGGTTTGTCTAGTCAAAAGTGTCTCTCGAGGAGCGAGCATGGAAAAGCAGTACTCATATCTCTTTCATTCTATTCAAGCTTATGATAGCACATCAAGTTCTTTTATGATTCCAAGTCTTATGTTCCAGCCCCTATATCATATGCATGCATCCATGTTTATGTTGACGAGTTCATGACGATTTTTGACACTTATGTTGAGATTTTGAAAATGATGTTTTAATATTATTGCATTCATGTTGGGGCTGATTTGTTCTTGATTACTCTTCTTATGTACGTTTCTTTGACATTCGAGGACAAATGTTCCCAAGGGAGAGATATTGAAACGACCCCAAAAAGTACCTAAAAATGCGCCTCGAAAGTGTCAACAATTCTAATTCTATATATCTCAAAATCCTTGCATGATATCAAAAATTCAACTTCATATTCTTGTTCAGGGGGTCAAATTTAGGGGGAAAAGGGTCTAACCCCGATTTTAGAGCAACTGTATCAAAATTCGAAAATCGCAAACTGCAATTTCCAAAATGATTTTCGCGTCACTGGCGTGATGCGCAGTCTGTTAATTTTGCCCAGATTTTTAATTTTGGTCCAAGACTTTTAAGCATTGGGCCTAAGTGTTCTCATACGTGAAAATACCTATACTTAGCCATTTTTCATGCTCATATCATTCAAAATATTTTCCAATATTCATTCAAACACTAAATCAAATATTTTACTCCCAAACTCAAGACTCAAAATCCTTTCCAGATCTTAAGGACTACACTCAAGATTCAAGTCTCCATTCCAATCTTCATCAAGTTCATCTCCAAAGCTAATGTATGTGGGTTTCTTTCATTGGTTCCTTTCACCCATGATGCCCAAGATTCCTTTTCCTCAAAATTGCATGATTTGAAGTTGATTTACTCATGGATCTTATCTATTATGAAATCATTGCACACTATGTTGGGTTTTATGAAATTGTGATTGTTTTGCCTTGTTTTGGGCTATGAATCTAAGATCTATTGTATGATTTGATGAAGGGTTTTGATGTCTATTGCTTGAGGATGTTACCGAGTATCTATTGAAGGTTTTACATTGAATTTTCTAGCATGATTTCACTCTTGAATTGCATGGTTTTACACTAGCATTACACCCGCTAAGTGTTTGATAAAATATCCAGTTATGATTTCTTGAGAAATTGAAGGTCCAATGCATGTATTCTGAGTTGAATGACTTTATGATAATGATAGAAATGTTTATATGAGTTGTTTCATCACAAAATACCTATGGTGTTGCAAGTAGATTGTTGGGTTCTTATGTTTGTTGTAATCTTAGGAAAATGAGGAGTTCTTTCTTGATTGAAATGTAATAGTTCGATGAGCTAGTTCTATGAAATGCTTAATTTAAAAGGGGACGGACTCCCATAAAGAAGGCCACTTAATCCGAAAAACAATGGGCTCCCGTAAGGAAGGTCAGTTAATCCGAAAAGGGATGGGCTCCCATAAGGAAGGTCACTTAATCCGAAAGGGAATGAGCTCCCGTAAGGAAAGCCAGATAATCTGAAAGGGGACAGGCTCCCGTAAGGAAGGTCACTTAATCCGAAAATAGACAGACTTCCTCAAGGTGACGTTACTCATAAAATTCTCTCCAAAAGGGGATGAGCTCCCGTAAGGAAGGCTGCTTCTCCAAAAAGATCTTATGTTATGTCGGTTGGGGTTTCTTTCCACACTTATATATTAGGATCTATATAAGATGAATGATTTGCAAAGCATGATTTACTTAAGCATTGGTCATACATGCCATATTGATATTGTGTTATCTATTGCTCTTAAATATGCATTTCAATTATGATGCCTATCTCTTGTTGTATTGCATCCCACATACTTAGTACATTCAAACATACTAATGCATACTCTATGTCTACATGATGTTACCATGTAGCAATCGGAGCACCACTTGATCATCCTCCTCCTCCATGTGGCTAGTACGATTGTGTTATAAGCTTATTAGTGAGTCGTCCAATCAGGGACGTTGCTTATGATCTCTTGCTATGTATTAAGACTATCTCTTTTGATTATGCATTAGCTATGAGGGTGAGCCCAATTGCTTGTCTTTACCCCCGCTCTTGTCTATGTGATAGAGTTGTTGTTGGACATGTTATGTATTTATGCTATGAGCCTTAACTCTCTTGTTCTTGATATCTATGATATGGAAGTTTACCCTAAGTCCCAACTCCCCTTGTTTATGCTTATCTCTTATTGTCTTTTAATTGCTTGATTGGGCAGATCCTAAATCAGCATACTGAGTTTCAAAATTTGTAGTTCCCCCTGACTGTGAGCTTTCCTGTTGTCCTGTAGCTGAACCTGGTTATCCCTTAGATGAACTTGGTTGTTCTGCAGATGAACCAGGTACCATTGACTATTCCTCTATCTTGTGTTCCAGCCCATAGTCATCCTGCAAATCAGTCTAAGAAACACCACTGTTTTCATCAAAAATCACATGAATACTTTCTTCAACACAATTTGTTCTTTTATTTAAGAATCTATATGCTTTACTATGTGAATAATATCCTGGAAAAATTTCCTCATCACTTTTGGCATCAAAATTTTCCAAATTATCCTTACCATTATTACGAACATAGCACTTACAGCCAAATGTCCTAAAATGAGAAATATTTGGTTTTTTACCTTTGAGTAATTCGTAGGGAGTTTTGTTTAATATGGGTCTTAGCATGCATCTATTGAGAAAGTAGGCAGCAGTATTTATGCCTTCAGCCCAAAGATTTTTTACCAAGTTAATAGCAATCATCATTGTTTTGTTCATATCTTCTAAAGTCCTATTTTTCCTTTCTATTGCTCCATTTTGTTGAGGCATCCTTGGAGTAGAGAAGTTGTGATCTATATCATTAGTTGAGCAGAATTCTAGAAATTTTGCATTTTCAAATTCTATTTCATAGTCAGATCTTATAGAAATTAAGGAAGTCTCCAATTCATTTTCCATTTTCTTGATAAAAATAGAAAAGACATCGAAAGACTCTTCTTTAGAAGTTAGAAAGTGTGCCCAGGTAAAACTTGAGTAATCATCATCAATAACACATATACCTTTTACCTCCTCTATTTTTTTACCTTCATGGGTCCGCACATATCGATGTGAACCAATCTAGGCACCTGGTTGTACTTACCTGGTTTTTGACTTGAAAGCTGATCTTACTTTCTTCCCCTTACACATGCACTACATACTTTGTTGTCTTGGAACTTAGTTTTAGGCAGCCCTCTAACCATGTCCTTTGACGCTAGAGTATTTAGTTGCTTTAAACTTGCATGACCAAGTCTTTTGTGCCAAAGTAAGGAATCATTAGAAATAGCACTTAAGCACTTCAAATGTGTACCAGGCATTCCTATGATGTCATCCTTGTATACATTTTTATGCCTTTTGGCAATAAGACGATCTCTTTTGTGTCCGACTTTTTGACCCTGCAACCTGCAACAGTGAATGTTACCTTGTTAGCTTTATCATACAACTGAGAAATACTCAACAAATTGTTCTTCAATCTATTCACATGATAGAACTCCTCCAAAGCCCTTGATTCATTTCTTCCAATCTTTCCAACTCCAACAACAATACCTTTTTTTCCATCTCCGAAGGAAACTTTTCCCCCTTTCATAGGTACAAGTGAAAGCAACTTGCTTTTATCACCAGTCATATGCCTTGAGCAAGCAGTATCCATGTACCAATTCTAGCTTACTTTCACTGCAGTCTGCAAAAAAAATCAAGGGTTAGTTTTAGGATCCCAGACTAGCTTGGGTCCTTTCCTATTGTAAAAAAGATGAATGAGATCTCTCCTAGCCCAACTTGGTAACATGTTCCTTGACCTATTTTTTAATCATTTTTGGGACACTTTTTGTACATATGATTAGTGTTCCTATTCCTGACATTGTTGGCAATTGGACATTCAGTGGTAGGATGATCAACTTTTCCACAGAGGTAACACAAGTCAATAGTCGTGACATTCTCCTGATAGAATCCTATACTAGCTTTCTCATTATGACTTCTGTTTCCTAGGTGATTCACTATTCTTGAAGACCAAGTCCACCTATTTGCTCTTTCCAGATCCAATATTAGGGTGAAAATTTCCTGAGTCAATTTTCTAACCTTCTCTTTTTCACCAAAGAACTCAATTTTACATTCTTTTAATTCAGTTTCAACCTTTTGATATTCCTCACTCATTTTACTCTTACCCTTTTCAGCCACTGTTAACTTTAGAATCTCAAATTTTAAGTTTAACACAAGTGTATCAAGGTTTTCAATCTGTTTCTTCAACTTGTGATTCTCTTCATTAGCTTCTTTCAGAAAATTTTTGACCTCGAGACTTTTAAACTTTTGATCTGGGAAATCTTTAATCAATCGGTCTTTTTCATTAGCTATCACTTGAAAATCATCACTCAACTCATTCATTAGCAAGATCAACTTCCTTTTTGAAAAAAGATGTAACTTCTCTTTTAGTTAAAGGATACTTGCCTAGACTTATTATCATCCTCAAGATCTGAATCCTCAGCAGCCATGAATGCAATTTCATCTATATCTTTAATATCAGACTCCTTAATTCCAGCTCCCCAAGCAACCATCATAGCATACTCCTCTTTCTCCTTTTGTTTAGCAGCCTTTTTCTTTCATTTCTTTCTCAGCTCTTTCCTTTTTCCATCCAATTTCCCATTATAGACACTGTTTGATATGATGATCCATTTTCCCACATTTATAGCACCCAAATTGATTCTTGTCATCAGGCCTTTTCTTGCTTCCTGAGTCTTCCAACCACTTTCGGCTACCTTTTTCTCGCTTGTCTATTCCTTTCCCTTTCCTAAGAAACTTCTTGAAATTTTTAGCTAAAATAGCTATTTGATCCTCATCTAAATTTGATCCTTTATCATCAGAGTCAGCCTTTAGTGCTAGTGATTTCTTAGCTGCTGCCACTTCCTTCTTTTGGTCTTCCATGTTCATTTCACATGTCCTAAGGTTTCCAACCAGTTTATTCAAAGTAATAGTTTCAATGTCCTTAGATTCTCTGATGGCAGTAACCATCACATCCCACTTGGCTTTGGGTAAGATTCTCGGAACTTTGTCAACTTGTTCCTCAGTAGTGAGTAACTTTCCCAAAGATGCTAGTTAATTGATGAGCAGTGTAAGCATTACCTCATGCCCTGTAGAGACTCATTCTTTTTCATCTTGAAAGTTTCATACTCAGTAAACAACATAACAACCCTAAACTTCCTCACTTGAGTTATTCCTTCATGTGCAACCGTCAGAGCATCCCAGATCTATTTAGCAGTAGTGCAATTTGATATCCTATGATACTCCTCAGGTCCCAGTCCACAGACCAAAATGTGCTTGGCCTTAGCATTTTTCCTCATTCACAAGGTCATCAGCAATGAACTCCCTTCTTTCTTTAGGAACTTGTTGTCCTTCCACAGTTTTCATAAGAATGGTAGGTCCAACAGTGATCCTATCTCAAAGTTCATAATCCTCTCCTTCAATAAAATCTTCCATTCTAGCCTTCCACCGGCCAAAATGAGTTCCATTGAAGAGTGGTGGCCTTACAGATGATTTTCCTTCTCCATGTTCAAAAGGTGGTGCAATGTTCACTTTGATCAATTCTTAGGTGTTACCCTTTAATAAGAATACCTGCTCTGATACCAATTGTTAGATTTGCACAATTTATGAATTTGCCTAATAGAAAAACCAATTTTGCAGACGTGTTTCTAGAAAGTAAAAACAGAAGAGAACAAAATATTTTTACGTGAAATCACCCGGCTCACAAAAGGTGAAAAATCACGTCTTGTACCTCTATAGAAATTTTTCCCAACTTCACTAAATCAATATGAGCCTCAATAAAAAGATTACCAAATCCTAGTAATCTATGACATAGCAAACTTCAAACAAAATCTAACTATATATACATAAACCTCCCAAGGCTTATGCCCCAAGTATTTAAGTTGCCCTTAACTTAAAGACTCTGCCTACTATCAATTTATAGATCACTGAGCTAATTAGACCAACACGACTCAACAAGAACAAATTGAACAACTTCCTAGACTGAAACTTAAACAGTGAAATAGATCATCTAATGATTCAAGACCCAAAACTTGACTTACTATTTTCTTGCTTTTTGTCTCAATAAACAATACTGAATCTTCTTCTTCCTTTTAATCAAGTTGCAGCAAAGTTCTTCCCTGGAGGAGACTCCTTATATTTCACCTTAGCTCTTGTAGAGTTCTTTTGGACTTCAAACTCCTTCTTTACCCCAACTCTCTTATTTTTCTGAAATATCTGAACTGGCTTCCTACATTAATGTCATGATCATATCTCCAAGTATTCTATCTTTTCCACATCTTGTGACATCTTGTCTTTTTGTCTCAGAGACAGTGCAATAAAGAACCTGATCGATCAACATGTTTCATGATCCAATGTTCATCATCAAAACTCCAATTGACTCAACCCTGTTATAGTGGCTTATATTATTTAAAGTGTTCTCTTATGTCCTATGCTATGCGCAATGCGAACCGTAGGTTGGGTTGTTAATGTGCTGGTAGTTATTGAGGAGGTTCAGATGGATTGTCGGGAATAACTATGTTCTATATTGTTTTACTTAGAGTTAGTTGTTTGCTTGTTGAGTATCGTGTTGTTTGGTACTCACTCCCTTTCTTCTACACTTATGTAGGTAACAAATTCGAATTATTGTGATTTCACCTTCTACTCTTCTAAGTTTGAGGCTTCAGTTGGAGAGTTAGTGAGGTAGCTTCTTGTCATATTGCGGGCATTTCATACTCTTTATATATATGCTCTTGTTCTACTTTAAAACAAAGACATTGAATTTTTTTTTAAAAAAAAAAAATCTATTGTAAAATTAGAGATTGTGCATGTGATAACAAGATTTTTGAGGATTATTTATCGAGTTAAGTTATGTTATCCACAATGTTTATGAATATGTCTTTTCTCCAAATTTTCTTTTTTTCCTTTCAAGTTGGATTTTATACTGACTTGTCTTGGTGGGATAAGACAACTGTCATCACGTCAATTTTAGGGTCATGACATGGAGCCAAAGGACTTCTTTCTCCTTAATTAATAACATAAAATTTGTTTATTATTTAATCATGTTGTTTAAAGTTGCTAAAGAGCTGCCTTTTTTTGGTGTACTTTTTTTATATGATCATAGTGTCCATGCTGGCTAATTATAAGCACACAGTGCACTTTATATGTAGACCTCCTTATATTATCTTTCAATGAAATTGTAGTACTACTTCTTTGGGTTCTTTATTTCACTTTTTTATGTTACATCTTAAATAACTTACTAAATAGATTATGTTATTGAGGATTATTAAATAACAGAGTTTCCTAGGTAGATATCCCTAGTTAACCAATATTGATGAATCCACCTCTCGTATAAGTCAATTTATCTATTTAAAAGAACTTACGACTAGATCTTAAGGAAAATCGTAATAGTTCAGTTGATTAATTATTTATATTTTTATCTTATTAGTGAATTAGTTTACTATGCGGTTCTAAGTCAATAGCAAAATCAATATCATGCTTTGGGGTAGATTAGGTAGGTAAACAAAAAACACATCCAAAAGCTCACATACAACTGGGATTGAATCAATAGAAGGACCCTCTCTACTCGCATCCCAAACATAAGCCAAACAGGCTAAGCCCTGTTAGCTATCAATTGTCGGGCCTGAAGGAAGAAATCATCCCAACCGGTGTGCGACTACAAGAATTTTGTACTTTCACCCGATTAGTGACGTTTACTTCTCCACCTTGTAATAGCAATATTTCATTGTAGAAAATTGATCTTTTTTGAATGGGTGTAACACATAAACAAAAGCACAAATTGACGTAGTGATAGTTTATTGCTTTATGCTTTAGTTGAAAAGTTGCAAAGGTTCTTCTGTTATTGGAAATTTTTGACCAAACTAAGCTATTATTAAAACCAATTCACCAAAATAATATATTCTTTCAAAAGTTTACAAAACTAGTATAAATATATTTGACATTAACATTTTAGGCTAACGGAAAAACTGACGGTGTTAATGAATAAATGTTACTATGAGTAGCGTTTTAAAAATAAAACGTACTTCAGAGTAACGTATTATTAAACATTACTCACCCAAGTACGTTTTAGTCTTAAAATGTTACTTTGAATAACGTTTAATACACTCACATTTCCTCTTTCAACTATTTAATACACTCACATCTCAAATTACAGATCTGGTACTTTTAATTGTCCTAAATGGTGTTAACTTTCTTAAAATGAAAAATAAATACTAAACAATGATATCAAAACAAACTAGTTGCAGGGGACCAATTTACTCTATGCAAATCAAACTCTCTTTTTAAATAGTGATTGGATTGGTTAACTTTTTCAGAAATCAAAATCAAGTTTTGAATTTTGGAAACCAATAATAAAAAAGAACATGTTTGAAGGAACCCTTTTCTTCCCCAATTGCTACAAACTGATCCACATAATCACTTCAACCCCTCCTAAAAAGCTTCATCTAATTTTCCCACTTTTCCATTATCACCAAAATACTTCTTTTCTATTCATTCATCTTGCGCTAATGTTTCAAGGTGTATATTAGCATTTACCTTTTTTGTTAGATCTAGTTTTTATATTAGTACCAAGAGTGTGGCCTAATGGTCAAAGAAATATTAGAAGGAGAACCATGAAATCACAGTTCAAAAGTCATCGACAGCAAACGTTATTCAGAGTAACGTTTTAAAACTAAAATGAACTTGTGAGTAACGTTTTATAGTAAGTTACTCTCAAGTACGTTTTGTTCTTAAAACATTACAATAACATTTATTCATTAACACATCAGTTTGTCTGTTAGCCTAAAACGTTACTGCCAAATACATTTATATTAGTTTTGTCAAACTTTGAAAAAACATATTATTTTGATGAATTGGTTTAAATAATGGCTTAGTTTAATAAAAAATTCTATTATTGGCATTCTGTTTTTCCTCTTTTGAGAAACAGTAGGTCTGCTCCTGTTTGGCTGTGCAAATAATTACTTTTGGTATTAATGAAATATTAGTTTTC
Organism: Solanum ossicruentum; assembly: GCA_025774065.1. NCBI lineage: Eukaryota > Viridiplantae > Streptophyta > Magnoliopsida > Solanales > Solanaceae > Solanum > Solanum ossicruentum. The sequence goes on along the minus strand of JAOTQR010000109.1, from coordinate 617,072 downwards.
CAAAATCTTATATCACAATACTTTGTTTTTTTCTAAACTTTCCCCATCCCAAAATTTTAGTTTAATTTAGCTTCGCCAGATTCAAAGAGATGAATCTTTGTTTAACATTTTCAGATATACTATGTCATAATCCTAAAATTAAATATTGGAAATCAAGAGTATTTTTCAAGCAGATTCAAATTTGTATTTATATTATGTGTTTATGTTGCCAAACAAGCATGGGAGGCTCAAGAGGAGGCTACCAAATTTTTGGTTAAGGCCTTCAAAAATTTGAGGCCCAAACTTTTTAAATTAATAGTTAATTTTGTGATTTTATATTGAAGTTGCACGAAAAAAATATTTATAAAAAAAAATAAAGTAAAAAAGAAAGAAAAATTGACTACTTCTTATAATTGAAATATTTTAGAATTTTAAATTAAACTATTCACAACTTCATATTAGTAAATAATATTAAATATAACAACATTCAACAGGTTGAATTGCAAACACATGGATAATGTGTTATTCCCCTGAACTAATATAAATAATAGCAATAATATTTCAAACTGGTTTTATGTTTTTAAGGATGCTACATTATAAACAATATGGTACAGGTGATAGTATCATAAAGTGATAAAATGTATCAAAATTAGAATTAATATCATTAATTAGTCTTAATTTTGGTATTTTGACTAACTAATCTGGTTATGTGTTTGTAGGACAGAAAAGCGAGTGGAAAATAACATAAAAATGAAAAATCAATAGAAAAAAATGCAAAGAAATAACAAATTTACGAAATTACTGCAAGACCGTAAAGAAAAAAATGAAAAGGGGAAAAATTAACTAACTAGTGAAGTTTGTAAAGGTTTTTGTGTTGCATGAATTTATCCAACTATAAATAGACAAGTTATTTTATTTTATTATTCAATCTTTTTTATATACTTGAAAGATAAAAGACGTGGATAAGTTTCTTCCTGACTTAGGTTCTTTCCTACTCTTTTTTACTTTTAATTTTGTAATTATTTTTGAAGATAAAACATTGTGAATCAAATTATGTGTGGCTAAATCCCTTTCTGTGTAAGGTTGCGACACGAATGATTATGATTTTAGTGCTTTATCACGATTAAAATAAAATTATATTCTTGTCTTGAACTCAAAAGAGAAGTAGAGAAATAAAACAAGAAATGCAAGGAGCACGATATTTCTGTGGCAAACACATAGATTAAATTGGTATATACCTAATTATTATGCTTAGTTATGAAGAATATGAAACAAGATGAAAGCTTAATACTCCAGTTGGTCCAACCTATCCTCACTCACTAATGTAGTTAGGTTATCAATTGTCTTAGGCAATTAGAGGCTGACTAAACATGGTGATATCATCAATCTTCTGAATCAGTAACTTGATATCCTATTGAAATCCACATATTATTGATGTTGTAGCCCTGAAAGTACATCGATTATTGGGAAAATTCCCAAGTGAAATCGACTTAGTGTTAGTGTCATGTCCTGGGAGGATACCCTAGACGTAACTGGCATCTAGAGACTATTCCTAGTCCCTAGGAGAACCACTTGGCCTAATCACATTCATTCAATCAGTATACTCTACAAATCAGCGAAAGATAAAAGGAAGTAAATGGGCACATCTCATCTAGTCTCAAAATAGTATCATAATAAAAGGCTAGTAGGCAGAACTAGCTCACAATTTTACATCAACATTTGACTCTAGTCTATGAAGCCTCTATCACTATCTGGTGGTGCCAATGACAGACCAATCGCTACCTCAGTCAAAATAAAGCTAATAAGTGTCTAACTCTAAAGCAAGATGAAATAAATATAATGAATCCTCTGAAGTAGGAGAGGTTCACCAATCAACTGAACGTCTCAAATCCTCAACGATGCGCCTGTTGACGATCTTCAAATTTTGTATCTACATCATGAAAATGGTGCACTCCCAGAGGGGAATGTTAGTACATGGAATGAACTGGTATTTAAAATAGCTGAGTGAAAACGAAATAGGTAGAATAATATAAAAACAATAATCAACATCAAAGATTGTAACAATCAACATGTCAAATGACTATCTAAAGCAAGAATAAAGATTAGACAAGTGACCCATAAACCAAATAACTCATCAATCAAATCATACTCATCTCAGGGAAACTCATCACATCTCATCTTATCTCAACTTAATTACTCAATTTGGGAACTTTCTGGGAGTTTCTCGGACCTACGCCTATCACCTATGAGCCACTGATGGTACAACGACCCGATGTTGTTGCCACATCCGCCCAATACCTTGCCGGGATAAGGGGCATGCATCTAAGGGTCCACCATAACATCAATTTCTCTTTTGGGACAAGGGAATAATCTATCTCTGATGGTCCACTCCTCTCCTTTGCTGGCTACATAGTTATGAGTGCAAGTGAGATTTACTCTTACTCATTTTGGTGCTTGATACTCCTCCCATGACTCAATGCTCATAAGACAATCAATCTCATCCAATTATCAGCAATCATTTCATCTCAAATCAGCCTCATGGAGGCACTTAACATCCAATCGGTCTCATATCATGATCTCATCATTCAACATCTCATTTAACAGGTCAAAGCTTAGAACAATCATTAGGGAAAAATCGAATAGCCAAATCGTTAAAGTTCATTTATGGAGACTCAAGGGACTATCAAGTTCTATCAATCTATCACCATTCTTACATTCATAATCACAATCTCTACCAACATTCTCAATCAAGGCTCTGGACTCAATCCCTATCTTCATTTATGCAATCTTTATAACATAATAAGTAGGGTTTATGCAATAATTCATGTGAAACATTCAATTCAAGAAAACAAGTTTTATAATGATCATCAACATGTGAAAATACAAGTAGTAAATACAATTTTTCAAGAAAATAATCAAGAATCATACATATAGACTCATGAGCTTTCACCTCTTATCTAAGACCACCTATAGGACACATGGTAGGACAATCACATGCTTTTAGTTTTGCCTTACGTACCTAGAAAGTTGATATTACAAGAGAAATTTGATGAATACTAGCTTTCTTAGAGAAAATCATTGATCCAAGACATTATTTAAAGGGATTCTCCTTTATTCTTGAATTCTTGACTTAGAATTTTTAGAGTTCTTGATGAAGAACCCTACATTCTTGAAAAAGAAGGATCAAGAAATCCTTTCTTGGGATTCTTGAATTCGTCTTCTTGGAACCCCAAGTTATGATGTAAGATTCTATTACAGATTTATGAATGGATAAAGAAATTTAGGTTGGAAAGATTAAAATTTATAAAGAATAACTGATCTTGAGGATGAATCTTGAAAGCTAATCCTAACTTGATGACGTTCCTGATAATTCTTGAGTGTTTATGTTTAAGAGTGAAAAGGGAGGGTCTTGATTATGAAAACTGACGTTTTATGCATTTTGGGACCTTAAAAAGACCCTCAAAGGTTTTAGGATAAAAGTACCCCCAAAATAAAAAAACACGTCATTGCTTAACCAGTAAGGGTTCGCGTTTGGTCCGCAACGCGCTCCGGGTGCGAACCTTCAGACAACTCTGCACTCGTTCACTAAAATGGTCATCACTTTCTATTCGAACTTTGATTAAGGCAAAATTGGAAGCGTTGGAAATCTAATTCAAATACCTTCAATTTGATATGTTATGGGTCACCTAACTCATTATACTTTAGGAGATATGGTTGTTTGAAGTTGAACCTTCTATCTAGTTATATAAAAACTTAGTTGGTAGAAATCCTTTGGGCTTGGCTTGATGTAAAGGATCTCATATATTCATTTATTGAACTTAGGGGAGGGGGGGAAGGGTTGGGAATTGACCGGAATGACCCTCAAAGAAAAATGAAAATTTTAATACAAGGCATGTCCATGTCTCAGGCGCATCGCGCCTTGGGCACGCACAACCACTGTTTTTCATTTTGGATGAAAAAATTATTTTTCAATCCAATGACTCTAAAATTATAATGAGACCATTTTGCTACTCAATTTTTCGTGTTGAACGCAAATCCAGTCTTAAATTTATATTAAAGCTTGGGAAGACACGCTATGCACACGATTCTATTCTAGGGGTATTTCAAAAATTCCATGGGATGTTACAATTAGTTAAAGTAGTTAAGTTTAATTATGTCATTTTAGGTTATTAAATACATCAACCTCTTTCCATACACTTACTTTTAATTATAATTACCAGAAAAATTGAATAGCTGCTCGTCTTAAGTCCTATGGGTTTGATTATTTGGCTTCTTGTGAGTCACTATAGTACTTGTTTGACCATGTACACTTACATGTGCATGCGTGTAAGACCTAAAGTCATTGATCTTCCTTCTGTTCCTATCTTCTTAAGCACCTCCCAGCGATGCATTTCATTTCTGCACTGTCCAAAGTTTGAAGTACTTATAGAGGGCCAAAAAATAACCGTGCACATTAGTATCTCCAGGGACGGATCGACATGTATGGAAGCAGTGTCATGTGACACAGCTTCGTCAATTTTTTTTATTGAATATATGTATATACATATATGAAAAATAATATAACAACATTACCCATTGCCTCAAAGGCTCCTGCCCATTGCGAGATAAGGGGGGGTCGGATGTACGCAGCCTGACCCCTATGTTTAAAACATAGATCGACTGTTTCCGGATGACCCATGATGAGCGTCGAAAGTTGCAATGACTAACTGCTACTTCACAATTGAAAGAAGCAAAGACAATTTAAAGAGTTATTTTGCTTTATTCCATCATACCCCAAAGCCAAAAAATAGTAAATCTTTGGCTCCATCCTGCTGTGGAAATAATATGAAAAATAATATACGCAAGATAAATGAATTAAAAGGACACTTCTTTAAGCCAAAAGTCACACAACTCAGGTGGTTAGAGGTGCGGGTGGGCAGTAAAACTTCTCGTGTTCGATTCCCCCTGCAGCATTTCATTTTTTTTCATATCCTTGACCTATTTTTCGTTTTTTCCCTCTCCTTGACCTTTTTTCTCTTCTTAAGCCCTTATTAAAAACTTGCAGGTCCACTTGTTTCATTCAAAATTAATTTATTATTTTTCTAGAAATAAAACTTAAAATTTTTGAGTCCTCTATCAATTGAACTATAGTTAGATAAAATAAAATTATTGTTAGACTCCTTATATTTATATATTTGTGATTTATGAGTTTCTTCAAAAAAAAAAGTTAATTCTTGTTCATGAGTCACCATCATTCAACATCTCAAGTCTCCATATCATGTTAGTATTTTCTTTTTATTCTATTTCTTTTATTATGTGCTTGAAGTTTTTTATTTTTATTTGTTCATCATATTAATTTTATTCTTTTCTATTTACTTGTTACAATGAAACAATTTAAGATTCATTAAAGTGATATTTAAATTTATAAATATGTATTTTATTTTTGAGACCGATTAATATGGATTATGATCTTAGTCTAAATTTAATGGAACGACATTTTTCTAAAAAAGATTCCAGACCTGCAAAGTCAAGTTTAATAATTCAAGTTCATCTTCCATTAACTTGGAAAAATGAGGTAATGAGTCAAAAAAAATATCGATGAAATTTTATTTACTAAGTTGAAGATGTGCGAAATTTTACGTGGAAAAACTCCTACTCAAGGGAGGAACAACCTGTCACCACAGGATTTACCCAACCAAATCCACTAAAGAGCAAAGTAAAGAAATACAACACACCCGCTATTTCTCTACTTTCCCTTACAAAATAGCTTGTACCACAAGCACAAGCAATGAGCACCCCAAAAACCTATTCTAGTCTAAACCCACAACCCTTATGAAGTTAGACTAAAACACAACCAAGCATTTAGAATACTACACTGTCTACAAGGCATACACAACTCAAAACTAACATAACAAACACTAATCACATACCTTTATAGCTTAGATATGATCTTACACTTTAGAACACAACATAACAACTATCAAGCTAGAAAACTATAGAAATCTTCTATTAGGTCCCTCGTCTGGAGTTGTTGTATCTTCATGCACAAGGAGCCAAGGAAGAACTTTTTCAACAGAAGAATATGCAATCTTAGTAATACTTGAAAACTTAGTTTATTCCTTGGGCAAACTCCTTTTGCACTGCTATGGATACACTGTATGGACTACTGGTCTTTCAGTACACTTCTGATAGACATCTCACCAACCACAACAGCTTTACAAGTTGTGTCTCACAACCAGATTCAGTAGAAATAGCTTAATGGTCTACTTGGTCCCTATGTGCATCTAGAAATAGCTCAATGGTCTACCTTGGACATGCTTGCACTATGGTCACTTTGTGTATCCAGAAGCTACTGGGTGAGTGACTTAACCTCTTTGGTCAGTTGGGCATTTACTTCCCTCAGCTCGATCACCTCAGCAGAGTCAGGTCCTCCTGTAGAGCCTTTAGCCAACTCAACATTCAACATAATGAGTTCACTTGTGCCTTCAAGGCTTCATTCTGATCCACCATCTCAGACATGGGAGACTTTTTGGTTCCAGCCTTTATTTCTCCAAGCTCACACTCTGTTAGAGTGTTAAAGGATAAGGACTGCTTTATGGTCCCCATAACACCCCTACTCATTCCTACCCCGTAATACTCAAACACATGATTGAGTAAGTAACCATATGCCAGACCATGCTTCCCTTATACCATGTTGTATATCTTGGTCATGTGTTCCATCATCGGTGCGGGTAGATTTATTTCTACTATGTTTCTCAACTTTTCCATTAGATATAGGTTATCTATGGTTGCGATAATCCTTTTCTCTATTTGGGGAAGTAACACCTTGTTGACAAATTCAAAATAAAGTTGATATTGACCCTTCAGAAGCTTCTTAGAGACAACTGAGGAAGTCAGGTTCCTCAATTTGCCAACTTCCTCCTAGAAGTACTTCGAAGGTGATTTGTCAACTACAATCCTTATCCCCTCTGTTCTCACCTACAAAATTTCTCCTAACATCCCTTTTTCTACCCTGAAGGAAATGTCCCTAACATTTGTCATAAAACCTCCATCCTCTTGTATTTCAAGGTTGAGGTAAAACTACCTAACCTCCCACTTTTGTAAGAATGGAACAGACCATTCGAACAAGTAACCCCAACCCTGAATATCAACAACATCTACCAACTCATGCATACCTGGGCTATTCTTAGCTGCAGGCTCAAATACTCTCCCATTCTACACTTTTTGCTTTTGAAATAAATTGAATCTCTGGTACCTGGTGAAATCTTTTATCTTTTTCTCCTTTTTAACTGCGAAACTAGTCCCCTAGTAGAAACAGGGCCACTCCTTTTTCCCTTTACGCAGTCCTTCTTCTTAATCTTTGAGTCTTTGCCCTTTTTAGGTCCCTGAATCAGATCTCCTACCTCTTCCTCTAATTCCGTCCAATCAATCTCTTTTTCTTCTTCAACTAAACTACCTAATCCTCAGGTATATCATGCTCAACAAAAGTAGTTCTCTTCTGCCTTATATGCATGTTTTTGTGCCTTTACAGCATCACCTGACAACTTCTTTTCAGTCCCCCTGGTAGTGTAACTTCTAACCGCCACGATACTTTCCTCATTCACCTTTTATTTTCCTTTGTCCATTCTGACCTAGTCCCTTGCATAAGTAGGAGTAGAAGGGGCTTTAGGTTTTTTCACCCCCCATACAATGGTTTACTGTCCTCATCATCATTTTCATCTTCTTCTTTTTCCTTTTCCTTAGCAACATTTACTGGTCTCATTTCACTCACAGACGTTTGATCATAAACTAGCTTACCCAAAGCCAAAGCGAGATCAGGAGAAGTTGGTTTCTCCCTGACACTTTAGCCTTCATTCTTCAGTCCTAACAAGTTTCTAGCGACCCACTCAGGTCCTTCAACAAAAATATTGGAATCTGTCCCCTTGTCCTCTAAAATCACCCTCAAAATGCTTCTTAGATAGGGAGAATGATGTATGTCCTATGGATGATGTGTCTCTTGTTCCTTTGTAGTACTGAGAGAGGGTTCGATGGGGTCTTTATCTGGTAAAGCATTGGAGGGTTCAAACTCCGACGATGCAGAAGTAGAAGGAGATGAAGCAGTTGATGGGGAAGGGGAAGGTTTTTAAGTTAGAGAATGCAAGTCTTTTGGTTTTACTGGGACATGAACAAGGGTCAATGGAGGAGTATTAATATTGGGTGAGAAACTAGTATCGTGTTCAATACTTAGTTTTGAAGAAGAGTTCTCGTGACTTCCATACATGATGACAATGGTGTTTTGCACAAGGAAGACCAAAGTATGAGGGAAGTGAAGAAAAACTTAATAATATTTGAGAAGATGAAGAAGAAAATGACAGATGGTAATCATTTAAAAAGAGAGGGAAAAGAAGAGTTCGGTCCCTGATTGGTTGTGACTCTTCGGGGACTGGAATGAAGTGACGTCGGTTCAGAAAGAAGTTGAATCGACATGACAAGTCCTGAGCATCCACATTAATGAAGTAAGATATTAAGAATATAATACTAACCTGGTAGTAAGTCAGGTCCCTAAGTGATCCTTTTCTAGTCTTGATCTTCAAGTTCTATGAAATTGTCAATTTTGCTAACTTGTAAAGTACAAAATGGCATTTAAATTATTGTTAAAAATTTCTCAAATACCTATTTAGACCTTCTTAGCCAAGAACGTAGGAGAAAATCACAATCATGTTTACCCTTCATGCTTTTGTTTGATCAAACCCAGCTTCAGCCTATATATTTCAAATTGGTCCCTACAAAGTGGCTTAGTGAAGATGTCAGTGATTTCATCCTCTATACTGCAAAGCTTCATGCAAATGTTTCCTTTCTTTACTTGGTCCCTGAGAAAGTGATGTCTAACATCAATGTGCTTTGTTCTTTTGTGATAAATTGGATTTTTAGCCATATTCAAAGCACTTGTATCACATATGAAGGGAATAATGTATGTTACAACTCTAAAATCTTCTAGTTGTTGCTTGATCCACAGTAGTTGTGAGCAACAAGAAGTAGCAGCTACATACTCGGCCTCTACGGTGGATAGTGCCACTGGATTCTGCTTCTTTGTCCCCCATGAGATTAGTGAAGATCCAAGAAAGTATGTCATGCCAAATGTGCTCTTTCCATCAACCAGGTACCCTGCAAAGTCAGCATCTGCATATCCAACTAGATCAAAACCATCACCAGCAGGATAGTAACGAGCCAAGCACTCAGATTCTTTGAGATATTTGAGAATCCTTTTAGCAACATTTAAGTGTGATTCCTTTGGACATGATTGGAATCTAGCACACATGCCAACACTAAAACCGATATCAGGTTTCCTGGCAGTCAAGTATAATAGTGACCCAATGATTCCTCTATACATGGTTGCATTCACCAAGTTACCAACTTCATTAGCATCCAGTTTAGCACTTGTCCCCATAAGAGTGCCAATTGACTTGGCATCCATCAGTTATACTTCTTAAGCAAGCCCCTGATGTACTTTTCTTGAATGATCAAAGTACCACTAGGAGTTTTCTTAATCTGTAATCCAAGAAAGAAACTAAGCTCACCCATCATGCTCATCTCAAACTCACTTCTCATCATGTCCCTAAACTCTTGACAGAGAGAGTTTATAGTGGCCCCAAAGATGATATCATCAATATACACTTGCACAATCAGCAGATTCTTTCCCCTGGTCTTCAAGAACAAGGTTTTATCAATCTTACCTCTCTTGTATTCATGACTAAGCAAGAACCTAGACAACCTCTTATACCATGCCCTTGGAGCCTATTTCAACCCATATAATGGTTTATCCAGTTTCATGACATGATCTGGAAATTCTACATTTTCAAAACTTGGTGATTGCTTCATATAGACCTCTTCCTTAAGGTACCCATTCAGAAAGGCACTCCTAACATCCATTTGGAACAATTTGAATTCCATATAAGTGGCAAAGGCAATCAAAATTTTGATTGCTTCCATTCTCGCAACTGGAGCAAATGTCTCATCATAATTTATTCCTTTTTCTTGATTGAACCCCTGTACCACTAACCTGGATTTCTTTCTGGTGATGATGTTATTTTCATCCACTTTATTCCTAAACACCTATTTGGTCCCCATCACAGTTCTATCTGAAGGCCTAGGAACCAGATGTCATACCTTGCTTCTTTCAAACTAGAGTAGTTCCTCCTGTATAGAGTTTACCCAATCAGCATCCTTGAGAGCTTCCTTAACATTTTGCTTCTATGGAGGACATGAAAGCATCACATGAAAGCATATTTCTAGTCTTAGATCTGGTTTGAATCTTAGAGTCCAGAGGAGAGACTAGATTATCCATAGGATAAGATGATTGATCTTTCCATCTGGATGTCCTAGTAGTAGACTGACCCAGACTTCTAGCAATATCAGAGTTATCTGGATCATCTTGTTGAGCATATTATCATCATCATCATGATCAGCACCATCTTCCTCTGAGCCCCTAGTACAAGCACCTACTCCTTCTGAAGACTCTCCATTTTCATCACCCTCATTTGTTCTATCCTCAGGTTATACAACTTCATCAGTTGAAGGATCATTGATCCGACTGTCCTCTTGAAGTTGGAGTATCTCATCTAGGTCTGAGTCCTCACCATCATTGATGCTCTTTATTTCTCCTGACTCATCAAAGACGACATTCACACTCTCTTCAATGCAGAGGGTTCTTTTGTTGAATACTCTATAAGCCTTACTGCTAGTAGAGTACCCAACAAACACACCCTCATCACTTTTAGAGTCGAATTTTTCAACTTCCTCCTTGCCATTTTTAAGCACAAACCATTTACAACCAAAGTTCCTTAGGTGACTGATGTTAAGTTTCCTCCCAAACAAGAGTTCACAGGGAGTCTTATTCTTGAAAGACCTTATCGGACACCTGTTAATAATACAACAAGCAGTATGGATAGCCTCAGCCCAGAAATTCTTTGCCAGTCCTGAGTCAATCAACATGGTTCTTGCTCTTTCCACCAGAGTTTTATTTTTCCTCTCCATAACTCCATTTTGCTAAGTAGTTTTGGGAGTTGAAAATTGTGGTATGCTCAGCACAAAAGACATCCAATGTTGAATTCTCAAACTCAGTACCATGGTCAGATCTGATCCCATCAACTTTGCTTCCAAACTGATTCTGAATTTGCTTAATGAGGTTGTTCAACAGCTCAACAGCCTCATCCTTAGATCTCAGGAACTTTACCCAGGCATATCTTGAGTAGTCATCAACCACCACCATAATGTATCTTTTTCCACCCCTGCTTTGAACCTTCACCGGACCACAGAGATCAATATGAATAACCTCAATATGTCTAGAGGTACTTACTTCATGCTTAAGCTTGAATGATCCCTTTGTCTTCTTTCCTTGAGCACAAGTTGCACACGCTTTGGAGTCTCTGAAGTTCACCCTTTGTAAGCCACGAACTAGGTCGTTGGACTCTAGTTTGTTTAGTAAAGAGGGACAGACATGACCAAGTCTCCTGTGACATAAGTCACATGAATCATCTTGTACCTTTAGACATGTCAGATTGTCCTCCTTTGTTATTCTCAGGTTAGCCACATACATGTTTCTGCACCTCATAATTGTTAGCACCACTTCATTTGTGGACAAATTTATGATTGTGCACTTGTCTGATAGAAAACTAACTTCATTCTCTTTGCCACAGCTTTGAGATACACTAAGAGAACTATACTTTAATCTTTCAACATAGAATACATCTTCAATAGCCTTCTCAAAACACTTGTCAATCTTTCTTATGCCCATGATATGACCTTTCTGACAACCACCAAAAGAGACACTGCCTTCTTTAAATTCATTCAATGTGAGGAAGTTTTTAGTCCTTCCAGTCATGTGCTTTGAGCATCCACTATCCATATACCAACACTGACTACCTCCTCCTAACTTTTCCTGCAAGTGATCAGATGTTAGTTTTGGGAACCTATTTTAATCTGAGCTCTCAATAAGCAGATAGAGGCCTAATTACAAACTTCCTCATCTAGCTAGGCATACATCTGGTGCTCAGTTTAGGTTTAGGAGTTGGTCTTTCCTTCACCTTTTTCTTTTCTGAATACACAGACTTCTGTTTGTTCAGAGTTCTCTTATGAACTTAACAACTATCCTTAAAATGATTAATTCTTCCATAATGCAAACACAAAAGATAATCAATAGCAAAAGCATATTTGGTGTGGTAGTTATAGGGAGGGTCAATTTTGTTTACATAGCCTAGTCCTCTTTTTTCTGAATCCCAGCTTTTGGACATGTCTCCCAGAAGTTCGAAAGATGCAGTCCACTTCGTAGATTTGGTCAAAACTTCTTTGACTTTTATCAGGTCTCTTTCCATCACATTATTACTTTCTAAGGATAAATTTAACTTTAATTCAGCCTCTTTCAGCTTTTCCTCTAATACTTGTTCATTTTTAGTTATTTTCCTTTTTAGTTTAGCATCAGACTGATCATTAGATTTTATCAATTTCAATAGTTCATTCTTTTCAGTCTTAAGAGCTATCACTTTAGCTTTAAGATCGGACACTTGGGTAGTCAAAACAATCTTTTCATCCTGAGCATCTATACTATTATTTAACAGGTCTTTCTCAGTGGTCAATTTATAGATAAAGTCAATGAGCACACGTGTTGGTTTTTTCAACTTTCTAGTAGAGTAAAGATCTAAGTTATCTTTTAGGTCTAGCAGTGTTACCTCTTCATCATCATCCCGTTCATCATCTGATTGAGGCATTAAGGCACACAATCCATCATAGATTTCATCATCATCCTTCACTGCCAACATAGATGAATCTTCAGGATGTTCTTCATCTTCAAATCCACTAGAAAAATTTCCCCAGACTCCCAGTGTCTTTGTCATGATCCTGTCAGCAATAGCCTTTTTCTTGTACTTGTCTGAAACCTGGTCCTTCCTTCTATCTTTGCCATATCTTTGTTTATCCTTAAAATCACATTTTTCATGAGGGCACTCTCTAATAAAGTGTCATGGTTTACCATAGCCATGACATAGGTCAGTGTTTCCATGAGGCCTACCAGCATTTCCTTTCTTTTCCAAATCATTTTTTTCCTTACACATTTCTTGAATCTCTTGGTGAGATATGTCATATCTATAATATCAATCTCCTCATCACTTTGAACAGTTTTTAGTGCCAACGTTTTGTGTTTCTTCCCTTCTCTCTTGGCTATATCATTTTTTTATTCAACTCATGAGTATGAAATATGCCAATGAGAACATCCATCTTCAGAGTTTTCAAGTCCTTTGACTCAGTAATGGCATCAACTTTTCTCTTTCGTGACTTGGGAAGCACTCTCAGAATCTTTTGAACTTGTTTTCTTTGACTAATAGGTTCTCCCAAACACTTGAGCTCATTGGTTATTGCTGAGAACTTGGTCTCCATGTCTTGTATGGTTTCTCCTTCATGCATGAGAAAGTCCTCATACTGAGATGTTAGTATGCCCCTTTGGACTCTACCACTTGTTCATTTCCTTCATGAGTATTCTTCAGATAGTCTCAGATCTCCTTAGCTGATTCACAAGCTGAGATCCGGTTATACTCCTTACCTCCTATCCCACACACAATCAATTTTTTTTTGTAATTTTTCTCTATTTTTTCCTGTCAAACTCAGTGTATTATTGCCTAGTCTTTGTAACAAACTTGGTAGTTTCACCTTCTTTCACTTCAGTCATTGGAACATATGGTCCATCTAAAACGATGTCCCATAGTTCACTGTCTTCAGCTATCAAAAAGTCGTGCATACGACCTTTCCACCAACCATAGTACTTGCCATTGAATTTTGGTGGCCTTATGGATAATTGTCCTTCTTGCAAGTTAAGTGGAGCAGTCATATTCATAGTAAATCTCAAGGTGTGAACCTGATAGAGATCTCTGCTCTGATATCACTTATTGAGTTAATGTTCTCCTAACCTAATGAAGAATCTACTCCCTCGAAATACAGTAAGCAAAAACTTGAATAAGTAAAAGACAGAATACAAATGCACAAGGACTTTTACATAGAAAAACTCCTTTCTTAAGGGAGGAACAACTACAACCTGTCACCACAAGATTTACCCAACCAAATCCACTAAAGAGCAAAGTAAAGAAATACAACAAATATGTTATTTCTCTACTTTTCCTTACAACATTAGCACCTGAAAACCTATTCTAGTCTAAACCCACAACCCTTATATAGTTAGACTAAAACACAATCAAGCCTTTAGACTGCTGCACTGTGTACAAGGCATACACAACTCAAAACTAACCACAACAAACACTAGTCACGTACCTTTATAGCTTAGGTGCGATCTTACACTTTAGAACACATCACAACAACTATCAAACTAGAGAACTATAGAAATCTTTTATCAGGTCCCTCATCTGGAACTGTTGTATCTTCATCCACAAGGAACTAAGGAAGAATTTTTCAACAAAAGAATATGCAATCTTAGTAATATTTGAAAACTTAGTTTATTCCTTGGACAAGCTTCTTGTATACTATTGTGGATACATTATATGGACCATTGGTCCTTCAGTACACTTCTGATAGACATCTCACCAAGCGCAGCAGCTATACAGGCTATGTCCCACAATCAGCTTTAACAAAAATAGCCCAATGGTCTACCTGGTCCTTGACTCAATATGTTAATCATCAAAACATAAAGCACAATGTGTCGTATGTACTTAATATATATAGTTATAGATTCACTTGTAAGAAGGCATGTTGCCCAATCTACATCGCAATAGGCAATCATTTCATTATTTGAACTACTAGATAATAGTATACCTTGTCCTATATGTCTCTTTATGTATATGAGAATCCATAATGCAGCATCATGTGAGACTTTCTTGGTTGTTGTAGAAAATGACTTAAGGTTTGGACACTATGTGAGATGTCATGTCCGCCACGTTGAGATATAGAAGTTTTCTGACCAACTTTTGATAAGCTCATTGGTTGAGTCTTAATCAATCCATAAAAGGTTCCAAGTCACTCCTTTCATTACTTGGAGAACTGGGAAGTCGTCTTAACTTAATAATAGTTAGATTTCAAGACATATATCAAACCAATTAGAAAGATTCACGTGTAAGCAACGGAGGAGCTAGCCTATAGTTAGGGTTCGATCCTTCCACAGAAAATTATATTCTTTTTATTTTTTTAAAAAAGAACTCCTTTCCTTTTTAGTTTGTTTAAGAAGGAATGATCCCTATCTTTTTGGCAACATTTTAATTTCAAGTTTATACATGACATGTTTAATGCCTCAAGATTAAATGATATTTTGGTACATTTGGCATAACTTTAATTTAGAATCACAAAATTGAAAAGATTTCTTTATTTTCTTAATTTAACTTTGTATCAAGTTAAACTAGGTTATTCTTTTTTAAATGGGAGGAGTATTATTTATACATAATTAAAATTATATTTTAGATATATATAACAGATGTCAAACTCCCTTTATCTAGTTAGTATATTCATTTTTTAAGATTTTCAACCTAGCTCCCCACTGCGTGTAGTGGACTCATGTGAGGGGGGGCAGGGTCAAGAGTCACGTAGAACAAGCAATTAACAACGAACAACGAATAGTGACATGAATATAACTCTTCCTTTCCATATCGCTAGTATAGTTAGGTCTCCACCCGATTGTGTTGTTATTTTCATAAAATTAAAAAGAGTAAGAAGTTGTCATGCCTTGAGCCTTGGCCTGGACGGACTGATGCTCGCTATCTTAACTTGTCCCAGTATACCAACTCTGCGTGACATAAACTTGAGACATATATAAAATAAGATGAAATAGATTCATAAGTGAAGTGGTTAAAAAGATATCACATTCATAAACACTTCCTTTTAAGTATGAAACATAATAATCCAAAAATAGGAGTACTAACAGAGTACATATGAACATTTTATCATGTGTTTAATTGGAACAAGTTGTAGTTCAAGTGTCTAAATGAAATTTACTACAAATTTAAGAGGTTATCGATATATTAAGCGTTTAATTATTACCTTATATTTGAGAGTATAAATGATTTTAGCCTGACCAAAACTAAATTAAGCTCCAATTTAAATATGGAAATTAGTCAAATTGAATTTTTCGGTAGACAAAGAATTGCTAAAAAGGAGGTTCCTCCAATATTTCTTATTTAAAGAACCCTGGGGTTTTATTTTACTTGTTAAAGAATATTTAAAATAAGAGTTTTCTAAGTTCCAATTTGGACATGGAAGCCGTCTTTGTCTAGGTCATCAGAAACTTTCTTATAAACCAAATTAAGTACTCCCTTCGTCTATCTTTAGTTGTCATTTATTTACTTGGCACTGAATTTAAGAAGTAATAAATAATAAAAGTAATATTATGAAATCACTTTTTAAATATAATAAATACAATGATTTAAAAAATGTAATAAAAAGATCACTAGAATTAATGATAAGGGCAAATTAGAGACTAAATGTAAAATTATCTCTTAATTTCATAAGCAACAAATATCATTGAATTTTCTAAAATAGTATAATGGACAAGTAAAAATGAACGAAAGGAGTATTTACTATTTCAATAATGAACTTTCCTAAGGAAATCTCGGTGGAAATTCTGTCAAGACTTCCCGTTAAGTCTCTCTGTCGTTTCAAGAGTGTATCCAACTTGTTTAATTGTTTAATCGGATAGTTTCAAATATATAGAATTAACTTATAAGTTTACAACAAATATAGCCATGCTTTATCTACATAAAGAATAGCAAAAAAATCATAGAAAATATACGGCGACTATACAATATTACTTGTCAAAAATCATAGAAAGTATATACTGAATATACAATACAGATTGTTTATACGTAAGTTATATATTGAATATACATTATGATACACTTTATACATGAAATATACGTTGAGTATATATGACCCAATGATCATTTTTTTGGGAATTGAAATGACTGAATGGTCATTTGATGTAATTATCCCTTGTTTGTTTAATATGTGATCACCAGTTTCAGAACAAGCACCTCGAAACTTGTGTTAGGAATTTGGAATCTGAAAGACTGCTTGTTGATTTTGATATGAAGGCGTCGTGTTCGTTATATTCTGCTTATTATAACAAGACAATGGCGTGGAGACCTAACTATGTCGCCGCTAGTGATAATAGGGAAAGTTCAATATCGATGGCTCTTTGTCGCCCGCCTAATAGTGGTTTGTTCTGCGTTAGTCCTGGTCCCCTGTTAGGTAGTCTAGGTTGTACGTGGGCTCAGATACTTCTGTGGAACCATAATATCAATGAGTTAAGACAGCTTCCTATTCAAGTCATGAGGAAACAGAGTTCCATTATGGGTTTGGTCATGACTCGTCCAGTGATGTTAGGAGGATCATTGTAACATTACGGAGATAGAGTCCATCAGAGCTGAATTATACTCTTTGGAAACAGATTCTTGGACACTTATTAATCAACCATTCCTTTACATTACTTATCATAATCTTCGAGATATGATTTATTTTGTGGTTGGTTCCATTATACTGTTTGAAGTTTTGTTCAAGACATACATTACCAGAAGGGAGAAACACAACATTCGTTTAGAAGAAAGATATGGAATTATTCAAGCCAATTCTTGGTGTTGGAATAGAAAATAGTTATATCTATACCGAGACCCTGATTTCTCCACATCGATATATCAGTACCCCTGCTGGTTTAAGAATCATCAAACTTCTAAGGGGAATCTCCAGGGATAGGCTTATCAGATCTATGCTTTTTATGTTGATTATTATATGGAGATCACAAAAAGTACAAGGGATACGGTTTATAGGTTATCAAGTGATGTAATTTTTGTTCATGTTGCAAGAAAAATTCCTTGTCATATGCTTTATTTACATTGACAACTCTTTAAACTTGTCAAAACAATACATTCAACCGGAAACTATATAACTTTTAAACACTCATTTGTTGACATGACACATTGTAAATGCCTCTTTGTTCTCTCTTCGTACCTCTTTGACTTCTCAAACTAAACTATGACTGTCCAACTGGAGTACTATAATTGGAAGGAGCTCTTTTGGTATTGGAACTATGTTGAAATACCAATCCATCGTGTTGGATATAAGACTTATAGAGTAAACGGACGATTCAAGCTCGTTACAGAAGGCAATTCAAGTTATATTGACAGAACATAACCACTCTTTCAAAGTTGAGATTAAAGTACACGTTTTTAAAACATGAAATTTTTTCATTTTGCAAAGTTTACAAGTTCATGGACTAGCTGATCTAGTAACAGTTGAAGAACTTCTTGCTCAAAGTGTAGGCATAAATCTTCAAACCTGAAGTTTTCTCCAGTTCTAACAGCTGCTACCCAATGTGACTCATTCAAATCTTCTTCTGTTAATCTACAAATTTCTCCAATCACTTTCATGTAATAATCTCTCTCTTTACTAATCTCCTTTTGCTTCTCCACTTTGCTTGTGATTGCATGTTCAACATCTGTGACTCTTGATGGAGACTTTCTTGATTTTAGCTGCATTTTCCCTTCTGAATATCATACAAAACAAGGCATTATATTGATACTTGTAATTTAATCTGAAATATAATTTCAATGGTAAAGAATGAACATGAAAAGAAATAAGTGCACATAACGTGCTACACAAAATATTTAAAAATGTCTTTTTTTTTTCTATTAAAAAATATTGTTAAGTGGCCACATGAGACTATTTCCTTGCAAGTAGAATAATAACTGCTATAACCGGTTAATTGCATATAATTTAGTTATGTTGGTGTATATGCAGTTATTTTTTCAATTGTAGTTTATTGTATTACACCAACAAGTAGTGTACAATACTTATATCCTAGTGTATTACCTCAGATTGACTAAGTCAATTGAGTTTATCTTTTGGCTGATACTTGTATCTCAAGTGAACATGAAAGTTTGAAAGTTGTCTCACTTTTCATGTCATTCTTGGTTTTGTTTTCTACTAATTTTCCTCTAAAGTATCAACAGGTCAATTAACATCAAATAATTTTTTTTAAAAAAAAGGAAGAGTAAAAAACTTAAATAACAAGAATAATATATCGAGTGAAATCTGGTAAACAAAGTCTGAGGAAATAGAGTGTACATAAACTTTACCATTATTTCGTCGAAATAGAGAGAGTGTTTGTAATCACCCTCAATTCCATTGCAGCAAATTCAAATATAAAGAAGAAGAGAACAACGTATAAAGCATAGCAACTAACACAGGAAGCAATGCAAAGCTTACGAGAAAGGAAGAAAATAACAAAATAACGCAAACATTGACGATGCTAGATAAAAGGTTAAGCAGAACCACTTTTATGAGACACACCTGCAGGTATAGTATCAGCTTGAATTGGACTTGAATGTGCTGAATTATCAAATAAAGGTTGAATTTTGGTAGACACTACACAATTGCTCTTTCTCTTGATCTTCTTCTTCTTCTTTTTCTTAGATTGAACAGACATTTTGGTTGGATAATTCTCAAACTTCACCTGCTTTTCCACCTTATTAACAATCCTGTTTTGTTTTCCACTAACTTCTTTCTTCTGCACATTTCTTCTGTTGCCATCTGTTGTGTTCGTTGGCTTCATTTCTTGATTGGCTTTTCTAGTACTTTGTTTCTCTTTTTCATCATTGAAGCAAAAAACTAAAAACTCAGACTTGTATTCTTGATCAAGATTTGGGATTTCGCGAAAAGATACCGATGTTCTGACTCTTCTACGATGTGCTAGATTAAACTGCACCAAGTAATCTAGAGAGTTAACTGACCTGCTTCTTGAAAATGAACCAAAATTACTTCTTCTGTCTTCTTGAGGTAATGAGTCTAATCCCATTAGCCTTGCCACAATTCCTGGACTATTTTTGTTACTACTAATACTATTTGCGTCAAATGTTGTTCTATTTGGTTCCTTAACTTGATCACAAGGGTGTGTTGGGAGACTTCCACCACAAACAAGCTTTTGAAAAATCCCTGAAAAACACTTTGATGAAGTAGCATCCTTTGGATTTTTAGCCATGTTTTCTTTGTTCTTTTTGAGTGTTCAAGAAAATGAGATAAGAAGTTAGTCACTAGCTACTTTTTAGTTATTTTGAAAAAGGGCTGATGGGGAATGATGAAAGGAACATCAAGTTAATTAGAAAAAGAAGAGCACTATTTCAAAAAATGAAAAGGACTTTTTTGTTGTTTATATTTGCAAGATTCAAGAAGGGAATGGTTTTGAAAAAGAAGAAATTAAGGATGACAAGGAACACGAAGTTGGTTTCATAAAAACAGGACTATTTCAATTAGGTCAGCATGAAAAGGACTTTATAGTGTTTGAATGATGTTTCTGACAAGTGGGAAATTTGGAATATTAAAACCATAAGAGGAAAAGTTAATGGAATTAGTTCACACCAAAAGTTTTGAAAAATATTGGACATGGAAATTTGTTATTTTATTCATCCAATGCAGGGTCACACGTTTGTGATAGTAGGAGGATTGATCGCATACAAGAATAGAATAAGAGTGTCAAAATAAGCCTAAACATAAGTAATTCATCCAATCTTTGATAAGTTAGCCTCAAAATAATTTGAACTGGATTCAATTTTAATTCGTTTAAATCTTAATCCATTTTGAAGGAAGTGCAACTTACATAATTTTCATATTTTTGGGGGTAATTTCAATTAATATCAATTTTTTCAAAATTAGCAAAAATTTCTTCTTTTTGATACCAAAAACAAAACCAGTGATATATATCGAAAAGATAGGACCATTAAGAGATTTAAACTATGGCAAATGGAGAAGTAGGAATTGTAATTTATATAAATAAGTTTAAGGGATTTTGTAATTTTTTAAAAAGAGTCAGTATTATATGAAATTATATAAACATATTGTGTATTTTTGTAATTCTTGCTTTGTATTTGAAGGGGAAGAATCTTCAATTTAAGGCTACTTACTTGCATTGATTTAATGTATATTTTCTATCTATTTTATTTTATAATTTATCTATCTATTTGTAACTTTTTTTTTGAGTTGAAATTCAAATTGTGATTATAAAAAAATAAATAATAATATGTTAAAATTATTGAGATTGAGCGGGTCAAATTGAACAGGTCATAACTCAACTCAATTTTTAGCCCATTTGAGCCCTACACGTTTGACCTCAAAGTAAATTTGGTCAGGTCATAACCAAATTTAGTTTTTATTTCAACCAATTTTAACATTTTCAATTTCAAGCGAACTTGCCCATTTGACATCCCTAGAATAGAAGGTTAGTGAATAGTAAAGAGTTCGTTGTTTTGCTTTTTAAGGCTTTAAGTTCATTGGTGTTTGTCATTGTATTAGCCGTATTATTATAGTTAGGGGTGGATCTAAGTGGTGTCAGCCGGGTGCTCGGGCACTCATTGACTTCGAAATTTTTTTTTTGTATATATTATATACAAAAAATGCAAAAAATTATATGAATATAAAGATAAGCATCAAATGAACAAGAAATTCTATGGGTGTTTTGGTTCTGATTGATGTTTTGGTTTTCATTGCCCTCCTAAGACTCAAAGTAAGCAACATTCATAAAAATAATCATAAGATTTGGATATGCTCTACCCTCTCCTTATCCCACTTGGGAAAACTACAAAAAATTCAAAATGTTCTTTTTAACATATTAGAAATGATTGAGAAATGCTGGTTAGCCTTCAAATTCTAATAAATGAAGATTCAACTCTTTAATCCCTTATACTAACATTAGCATCTTAGTTATAGATCTTCTTTTTTTACCATCACTTAATAGTTTGTCTATAAAAGCAATTGATTAACAATTCAAGAATCATTAACAAAAAGTAATCCCCTATCACTAAATTGATAAGGGTGTTTTAATTGGCAAGAAGTTAAAAGAATGAAAGATTTCTTTTTTAAAAAAAGTCAATGATCTAAAATAAAACATAACATTTATATATTTATAAATTACGTATTAATGATAAAATATTAAATTAAATTATATTCAATATAAAATTATTGTTATTTTTTATATTAACTAGAGATAAAGAGTACAATAGAAATTAATATAAAAAAGTGACACCACCAGAAAGGAGAGAGAAAACAAATACCTACTTTTCCCGTTTTATATTATTTGATTCATTTTAATTTGATATAATTTTTTAAAATTTTTTATTAAAAATATATTTTATTAAATAAATATTATTAAATAATTTAAATTTAATTATTACTATTTATATAATTATGTCATATTAAAAAAACTGTGCTGATCATTTTGTAAATTTATCAAAATAGACAATAAAATTTTAAAAAAAATACTTTTGATATCTAAAATGAAACAAAGAAGTGGTACTAGTATTATATTATTATAAAAAGAACAGTGTGATTTGAAAAAATGGGAATTTTGTTTACTTATGTCAGCGTGTGTTGACAATATAGCCGGATTTATTGACTTTTTATCTGTTCAGACGACCTTTTCTTATTTCACCGACATCATTGACTCCTTCACTTTCATCAAAATTTTTGTGCATTCCTTAAAAAAAGAATGGGAAATTTTATTTTGTACGTCTTTATAATTTTTTATTTTCAATAGCTTGTCATTTGGTTTAATCACATTGAAAACTTTTCTTCTTCTT
This sequence comes from Solanum ossicruentum, assembly GCA_025774065.1. NCBI lineage: Eukaryota > Viridiplantae > Streptophyta > Magnoliopsida > Solanales > Solanaceae > Solanum > Solanum ossicruentum. Next base: position 594,528 of record JAOTQR010000109.1, on the reverse strand, counting down.
CTTTACAATTATTGTGCATTCCTTAAAAAAAGAATGGGAAATTTTATTTTGTATGTCTTTATAATTTTTTATTTTCAATAGCTTGTTATTAAGTTTAATCACATTGAAAACTTTTCCTCTTCTTTATTATTATTATTATATTATTATTATTATTATTATTATTATTATTATAATAATAATAATAATAATAATAATAATAATAATAATAATAATAATAATAATAATAAAGAAAAGTTAGCAGTAAGGTCTGCGTACAATCTACCCTCCCCAGTCCCCACCTGTGGGATTTAACTGGGTATGTTGTTGTTGTTATTTGTTTTCAATGTGATTAAACCAAATGACAAGCTATTGAAAAGCCACTTGACAATTTTAAGACAAAAGCCAATATATAATGTAATAAAAAATTTAAATTGGAAGATTGAAAGTGTTTAAATTTAAAAAATATTAGACTTTTAAAATAAATCAGTTAGCTTAAAAGTAGATATCCATGGTTGAAGAGTTCTAAATGAACTCTTATTATATCATGCTTTTTGTCGGGACCCAAAATGGGATCACGACTGCGGAACCAGTAAATTTCCAAACCCAAAGATAAAATATATTTAAACAGAAAAACTCAATAGATAAAACCATATCCTAGAAACTGGTGTCACGTGTGTAAAAGCATCTAAATGCATAAGTACTTATGAAATAGGTACATCTCAGTCTTCGAATAGAGATAAAGACTTAATAACAAAGATAGAATTCAATGGCAACTCGAAACTTTGAGTTTCACCACTAGATCTGGTATGAACCGACTGCACGAGCAAATTAACTATCATGTGGGTAATCCTGACGAGAATCTGCGAGGGAGAAAGAAGTAGGGGTGAGTACACATAATATGTACCTAGCAGGTTCAACCGATTGGGAATCAGAAATCGAATAACCTATGGAATAATTTTGGAACGCTTCCACCTACAATAGAAAAATCAGTCTGGCATTGGTGCCGCCAATTTGTATAAAATGACGCGAATAAGGTAAACATATAAGTTCAATTAAGCCAATCCAAACTTACCACAAGTAATGTAATGATATGGTATGCAATGTAATGCAAGGTGGAATCAAAACTATCATACAGCTTATCATATATAACCTCAATATATCAACTACCTTGCCACCTAAGTTGTGGTCAAGGACTCATGATAATAATATCCGTGTATCAACTACCTTGCCACCTAAGTGAGCGTAGTCAAGGACTCATGATACGAGTCACAATGTATCAACTACCTTGCCACCTAAGTGAGTGTGGTCAAGGACTCATGATACGAGTCACAATGTATCAACTACCTTGCCACCTAAGTGAGCGTGGTCAAGGACTAATGATACGAGTCACCATTCGCAACTTCCCAAAATATCATGATATGAGGATGTATGCAATCAAGACACAATTATAGATGCAATATTTCTCTCAATAAGTGCAATAATTATCAAAGTTCTCCAAGTTAGCAACTATATGCTCACTCTCTTTTATACATTTTGAGATATAGCTTCCTTTAAAATTCTCCTCCACATTTTAAAAATTATCATTTTCTAACTTAGTCACGATTCTCCATATTGTGCCCAAGAGTATGCCAAAAGTACATATTTTTTATCATCATTTGTGACATGATTAATAATTTTATTTATCCTTTGTGAGCATAAATTTTGTGAGTTGTACCAGATAGTGCGATTGACTTATAGAATTAATTTGACATGAAAATGAGGAGATTTGGAACTAGAATGAATTAAAAGTAAAAGATTTTTATAGAAGGAAATTCAAGTAGACAACTTAATGGATTAAAGTTAATATTATATTCATATTTATTACCCTTTACATATTTCTATTATATAATTATATTTCTAGTGATGAACACAGCTACACAACATAAATTATATATGTATATATTGTTCTGTAAGTTCACCACAAGTAGGGGCAAATTGGTAAATAAAAAATGTTTAATTTAGTCCTTCAACAATCAACACGTGTTCCATTTGCTATGTATTGCGTTAACTTTATTGAGCAATAGTACAACATTCTTAATGTCATTTTTCCTCTTTCCCACTGACTAATCTCCAAAACACTAAAAGCCCTTATCCAAAAGGTCTCCAGTAACAATTACACCAACAAGTAGATCTGAGGTTTTTAACCAGTTTTCGCAGTTGGTAGTTCAAGATTTCGGTTAGATTTTTACAATTTTCAAGAGTTCGTTGCTCCGATTTCATCCGATGATCTTATACCTGTATAAAAATTTAGATCAAATTGGTTAAATGAGGTTCACTTCTTTCACTTCTCTGTCAGATTCTCATCCAATTCATTCATTTGTTTTCTAATGTAATATGTACATTCCACGCCTTTAATAAAGCAAGCATAAACTTTATGTATTATAATTTAGAGATAAAGTAGATAATATTTCTAGATGTGATAGTATTTCATAAATTATAACATATGAATATACAATAATTCAATCTCAATTTCAAAGAAAGATAGGCAAACCTACCTCAATGCAGAAACTGCACAAATGATATTTTGTTGGTCACGAATTCTCCTCTTTCTATGCTCTACCAGATTTTCTTCTGCTTAGCCTTAGTATGAAATCCAAGTGTTTAAAGGAAAAAGAGCGGAGACAAAACACAGTGTATCTTTTGAATAATTGAAAGACAATATTAGTGCTTATTATTATCTTATCTTTCTTTTATCAAATCGACGACCATATTTGCATTATAGGAACAAGATGTAGTGCATAAAATAATTTTGTTTGACACCTCCGATTGTATCGTTACATTATCCACTACTAAAAATCATGTTCGGCCTCAAACATGGGGTAAATGAAAATACATGAAGTTTCAAAAAGATAAGGATATTTGGTACGTATGTCAGACTCTGTCACCCAAGTTGCCTCCTCCGCAGGCCAATGTCCACTGAACATTAACTAAAGTGATTTCCTTAGTCCTGAGTCTACGAACTTGTCTATTTAGAATGGCTATTGGCTCTCATCATACGTTAAATCTGGACTCAACTCTACGTCATCATAAGAAATAACATGGGATTTGTCCGTACGTATTTTTGAAACATGGAGCATGGAATACTGGATGGCCAGCTAACAATCTAGGTGGCAAGGCCAACTCATAAGCCACCTCACCTACTCTTCTCAGAATCTCAAATGGGCCAATAAACCTCAGGCAAAGCTTACTTTTTCTCCTGAACCTCATCACACCTTTCATGGGTGAAACCTTCAACCACATATGATAGCCTACCATAAATTTCAAAGGATGGACTCTTTTGTCAGCATAGCTCTTTTGTCGACTTTGAGCTACTAATAGTTGACTCTGAATCAGGCGTACTCGTTCCATAGTATCTCTAAGTTGGTTAGTGCGTAATGTATCAACGACGACTGAGTCGAACCATCCAATGGGTGATCGACACCTACGCCCATATAATGCCTCAAATGGTTCCATCTGAATGCTAGAGTGATAACTGTTATTATATGCAAATTCCGCTAAGGGAAAGTGTCGATCCCACCGAGCACCAAAATCAATTACATAAGCCCTAAGCATGTCTTTCAACATCTGAATAGTCTACTCGGACTGGCCATTGGTCTGGGGACGAAATGCTGAGCTCATGTGTAATCGTGTACCTAAACCATGCTGTAATGCCTTCCAAAAGTGAGAGGTGAACATTGAACCTTAATCTGATACAATAGAGATAGGTATACCATGTAACCTAACATCTCACATATATAGATTTTAGCTAGCTGCTCCGCACTGTGGTTAGTCCTCACCAGGATGAAGTGAGCTGATTTAGTCAATCTGTCTACAATCACCCAAACTGAGTCAAACTTACCCAATGTCATGGGTAATCCAGTCACAAAATCCACCACCAATAATGTTGCTTTAGGTAATGAAACATCTTTAACACACCTGGATGAATGGAATACTTAGCATAATGAGCTTCTTCTAAGATCAAGCAAACCCAATCACCTACCTTAGGTACCGAAATATGCCCATTAATCCTTAACACTCCCTCGGAATCAATAGAAGCTGACTTAGCTTCACCTCAACACCTTGTCATGAATTACACATAATCTATCATCATTAAACTGGTGAGCACGAATCTGATCCATTAACATAAACTAGCCTCAATGAAGGACAACAAACTATGAAGTGGAAAGATGTCAAGTCTGACCAACTGTCTAGTCAAGGACTGAACCTCTAAAGCTAAAAGCCTCTCCTCAACCCTAAGAAATGCCAAACTACTCATCTTAGAAGCTTTCCGGCTTAAAGCATCAGCCACTACGTTAGCCTTTCTAGGGTGATAAAGCATAGAGATATCATATTCTTTCAGTAACTCCAACCACTTACATTATCTCATGTCCAAATTAGGTTGAGAGAAAATATACTTAAGACTACGATGATCAGTGTAGATCTCACAATGTACCCCATAAATATAGTGTCGCCACAATTTAAACATGAATATTGATATAGCCAACTCAAGATCATAAGTAGGGTAGTTTCTCTCTTGAATCTTCAATTGTCATGAAACATGGGCTATAACCCTCCCCTTTTACATCAACACTCCACCTAAGCCTACCCAGAAGCGTCAAAATAGACCACGAAGGGCACGCCCTCTACAAGTAAGGCTAGGATAGGAGTTGATGTCAATATCTCTTTAAGATTTTGGAAGCTTGCCTCGCACTCATCAGACCATGAAAATGTTACTTCCTTCTGAGTAAGCCTGGTCATAGGGGCTGCCATAGAGGAGACCCAATAACCTACTAGTCCAAGAAAACTACGAATTTCAGTTACTAAGGTGGGTCTCGCCCAATCATGAACCGCTGCAATCATGGCTGGGTCAACCATAATGTCATCTTCAGTCACTACATGACCTAAGAAAGCTACAGACTCAAGCTAAAATTCATACTTAGAGAACTTAGCATAAAGTTTCTCTTCATGCAACCTTTGGAGCACGGCTCATAAGTGACGATCATGGTCTGCCTCACTCTTAGAGTATACTAGGGTGTAATCGATGAACACAATCACAAATGAATCCAAATAGGGCTTAAACAGTCAGTTCATCAATTCCATAAAAGCAGCGGGTGCATTAATCAACTCAAATGACATAACTACAAACTCATATTGCCCATACTGAGTCCGAAAAGTACTCTTTGGGATGTCTGACTCCTGAACCCTCAATTGATGATACCCTGACCTTAAATCAATCTTAGAGAATACTGAAACACCCTGTAACTGGTCAAATAGGTCATCAACACATGGCAGGGGGTACTTATTCTTGATGGTCACCTTGTTCAATCGACGGTTGTCAATACACATTCTCATAGCACCATCCTTCTGTTTTACAAATAACAGTGGTGCACCCTAAGGCGACATACTAGGCCAAATGAACTTTCTGTTTAATAGATCTTCTAATTGCTTCTTCAATTCCTTTAACTCTACAGGAGCCATCCGGTAAGGGGAAATGGAAATGGGCTTAGTGTCCAGTTCCACATCAATAGCAAAGTCGATATCATGTTCTGGGGGAACACTAGGCAAGTCAGTAGGAAACACATCTATGAACTCTTTTACTACCCTCGTGGTCTCTAAAGAAGGTGACTTCTTAGGAATATCTCGTACGTGAGCCAAATAAGACAAACACCCATGTTTCATCATACGCGAAGCATGAATATAAGAAATCATCCCCTTAGGATAAGAGCTAGGACTGCCTATCCATACTAACTTAGGTAAACCTGAGCATGCTAAGGTCACAGTCTTAACATAATAATCAAGGATTGCATGACAAGAAGACAACTAATCCACTCCCAAAATAATATCAAAGTATATCATGTCTAGAAGAATCAAATTAGACTGGGTCTTCCTACCTAAGATTACCACTACAAAATCCCGATATACTTGATCCATCATTAAGGATTCACCTATTAGAGTCGAAACACAAATAGGTATATCGAGAGGCTCACATAAACCATCAATATCAGTAGCAAAATAAGTTGATACATATTAATAGGTAGATCCAGGGTTAAACAATATTGAAGTTGAACGATGACAAACTGGGATAATACCTGTGATCACAACATCAAATGTTTGTGCCTCCATTTGACCTGGAACGACATAACATACTTGAAACTCATTGTTGGCCTATGCTCTACCACAAGTGCCACATCGAGCTCGACCCTTGGCAACTCTAGTACCACCCTCGCACTCTGTGAAGCTTCTCTAGTTACTGGAGTTGATGTGGTGTGATTTTTCTGTACCCCTAGTGGAAAAGAAGCAGGAGCATGTTTGGGGCAATCTTGGGCCTTATGACTAAACTCATCACATACGTAATAACCTCTAGGACTACTAGTATTATAAGCACCCGAAATGGCTGCATGAATTAGTCTCTCTTAGTAACACTGAATGTCCTGTCTTTGAGGATTCCCACCTCTGGGTGTATGACTTCCAAACTGAGCTTGATAGCAGAACCTCTTACTATCACCCTGTCATGCATGTCTGATACCTTCTATCATCTTGGCATGATTGACAATACTTTGAAAGGAACCACTAGATAACACAAAAGATGTGGTAGCCTCTGGAGATGGCTTGCTAACCCCTTTATGAATTGGTGAATTCGCTCAAACTCTGCAGGAATACTAGACATAGCATAGGGGGATAGCTCATGGAATCGTGCTTCATATTGGGACATAGTCATAAAACCTTGCTCCAATATGTCAAACTCATCACGACGCCTATCGCGGAAGACTATAGGGTACGAATCTCTCAAGAAAGATTTCAGTAAACTATTCCCAACTCATTGCTAGAGCATCGACAAGTGTTCGAGCCATGACTGACCTCCAGCACTCTTTGGCCATGCATGTAAACTGATAAGATGTATAAGCTGCCCCATGGGCCTCCAAAATACCTAAATTGAACAATCTATCCTAACATTCTGTCAAAAAGTCATATGCCCCATCCCCAGTTGTACCATTAAATTTAGGAGGAGCCAAACTCACAAATCTTTCAAAGCCTTTCTGCTCAGACAAGTACATAGCAACATTAGCAGAAACTGGTGGGGCTAACAACCTTGAAGGTGCAATAGAAGCCATGGAAAATGGACTCGGGGTCAGGAATCCCATATTAGGCCCCTGAGCTAGTTGTGAAGGGGTAACAAGTATAGTAGGAACTGCGATACTTGGAAGATTACTAGTGGTAGGGGTACCCTCTTACCTTGTCGATAATCAAGTCAATAGCTCTTGTAATACTGATGTACCCTCAGAGGTGGCAAGTGGCTAAATTGGATCCTCAGCTTGCTGCTCATAAATTGGGTCAAAAATAGGTTCAAGTGAAGTCCCTCCGGTCTAACCTCGTGCTAATGCTGCTTCCCTTGCTCGGTCTTAACCTCTAGCTCAGCCTAGACCTCTAGATCTACCACGACCTTTCCCTTGACCTCTACCTTGCCCTCTGGCTGGGGCTTGGACAGTAGGTAAAGACTCATCCTCGGTATTTCTAACTTCTAGTCCTCAACATTTATGTAGAAAGAATGGATGAGAGGCATATAAAACTTGAATATGAGCAAATTGCACGAAAGGAATCAACAATAGAGGATTTTTCCTAATAAGCATCCTGTAGCCTCTCGAAGATAGATACAGACATATCTACATACTGATCTGCGAGACTCTAGTAGACACCCAGCTCTTTAACTCATGAGATCGGTGAACCTAGAGCTCTGATACCAAACTTGTCACGGCCCAAAATAGGATCACGACTACGAAACCACTAAAACTTCAAACCCGAAGATAAAATACATCTAAAATAGGAAAACTCAATAGGTAAAACCATATCCCAAAACCTCATGTCATGATGTAAAGAGCATTTAAATACATAAGTACTGATCAAATAAGTACATCTCTATGTTTGAATAGAGATAAAGACTCAATAACTAAGATAGAATCAAATGGCAACTCGAAGCTCTGAGTCTCACCACTAGATCTGGTATGAACTGATTGCATAAGCAAATTAACTATTGCATGGATAATCTTGACGAGAATCTGCAGGGGAAAAAAGAAGTAGGGGTGAGTACACATAATATTTACCCAACAGGTTTAACCGACTAGGAATCAGAAATTGAATAAACTATGGAATAATTTAGGAACGCTTCCACCTGCAACAGAAAAACCAGTCTAGCATTGGTGCCGCCAATATGTTTAAAACAACGCGAATAATGTAAACATTTAATTTCAATTAAGCCAATCCAAACTAACCACAAGTAATGTAATGATATGATATGCAATGCAATGCAATGCAAGGTGGAATCAAGACTGTCGCACAACCTACCGTATATAATCTCAATATATCAACTACCTTGACACCTAAGTTGTGGTCAAGGACTCATGATAATAATATCCCTGTATCAACTACCTTGCCACCAAAATGAGCATGGTCAAGGACTCATGATATGAATTACAATGTATCAACTACCTTGCCACCTAAGTGAGCGTGGTCAAGGACTCATGATATGAGTCAAAATGTATCAACTATCTTGCCACCTAGTGAGCGTAGTCAAGGACTCATGATACGAGTCATTATTCACAACTTCTAAAAATATCATGACATGAGGATGCATGCAATCAAGACACAATTATAGATGCAATATTCTCTCAATAAGTGCAATAATTACCAAAGTTCTCCAAGTTAGCAATTATATGCTCACCCTTTTTTATACATTTTGGGATATTGCGTCATTAAAATTCTACTCCACGTTTTAAAAGTTATCATTTTCCAATGTAGTCACTATTCTCCATATTATGCCCAAGGTTATGCCAAAAATACATATGTTTGGTCATCATTGTGACATAATTAATATTTTTATTTATCCTTTCCGAGCATAAATTTTGTGAGTTGTACCAGATAGTGCGATTGACTTGTAGAATTAATTTGTGAAAATGAAGAGATTTGGAACTAGAATAAATTAAATGTAAAAGATTATAGAAGGAAATTCAAGCAGACACCTTAATGGATTAAAGTTAATATTATATTCATATTTATTACCTTTACATATTTCTATTACGAAAAAGGGTCAAAAATACCCCTGGACTATTAGAAAAGGTTCACATATACCCCTCATCCACCTATTGGGCTCAAAATACCCCTTTATCTACCTTTTTAGTCTATTTCTATCCTTAAAACTAACAGAGTTTTATTTTTTTAGTTATTATTATTATTATTATTTATTACATGCCATCTTTTGATTGGGTAAAATTAAAATTTTTTCCTACCTGATTTGACCCGGTTGCCCATAACCTAAACTCAATTTAAAAGACCCATTATTAAAGATTTCTCCCCTTCTTCTTCATTATTATTATTTATAGCTGGTTAGGCGGATATTCAACCAATTGATCATGTCATCCCAACATTTATGCATTTGCTCAATCTAGTTATGTTGTTACAAAATTAAGCATGTTCTTGCAGAAATGATGTTAAGATATACTGTGACTTAACTACATCAAATGGAATACTCAAGGACTAGGATTATACATCTCTATATATTGTCTTTCTCAAGTTAATGGTTGGGAAAAATGTTTTTCTTTATTCTTGTTCTTCTCTATACTGCATGTTGAATCTTTCAGGTTATGAACCATTCAATAAAGTGCACAAATTTGACATACCATGATTGATCTTTCCATTGGCTACATAGGAAAGTATAAAGTTTATCATCAAAACTGACACTCTTTGAATCATAACATCGAAACAAACATTCTTTGAATCATACAATTTTATAATATCGAATGGCAAAATCATAACAATAAGGAATTTGAAGAACTTTTTCTTTCATTGACTCATGAGAGTCCAACAAGGATAGAGACACATTATTAAAAGGCAGAGAGCTCACCCCTCTTATCAAAAGGAAGAAGAAGAAGAAGAAGAAGAAGAAGAAGAAGAAGAAGAAGAAGAAGAAGAAGAAGAAGAAGAAGAAGAAGAGGAAGAAGAAGAGGAAGAAAGAGGAAGAAGAAGAAGAAGAAGAAGAAGAAGAAGAAGAAGAAGAAGAAGTGGAGAAATCTTGAAGAAGAAAAGAAGAAGTAGAAAAATAGGGAGGAAAAGAAACATATTAGGGTTGACAAAGAGATCAGATCAATTAATAATGGGTCTTTTAAATTGGGTTTGGGTTATGGGCAAATTGGTCAAATCGGGTAGGAAAAAATTAATCTTACCCAATCAAAAGATGTCACGTAATAAATAATTATAAAAATAATTAAAAAATAAAATTTTATTAGTTTTAAGGATAGAAATAGACCAAAAAGGTAGATAGACGGGTATTATTAACCCAATAGGTAGATGAGAGGTATATTTGAACCTTTTCGAATAGTCCAGGGGTATTTGTAATGACCCCAAAATTTTATCTAACGTAAGTTGGAATAGTGCAAGGGGATTTAAAGAAAATAAATAAATAAATTTTAATATTTTAATATTTTAATTTTTAATGCTTTAATATTTTTATATATCTTAATGGCAGAGCACTAAATTGAACCTAATTGCTCCACCTTTTCTCTTTAGATATTGAAAATGACCTCTTGTTAGTTTATTAATTGTTTTGTTGCCTGTTGGCTCTGTCAAGAGCCGTAGAGGACATCTATAAATAGAGCAATATTCTGCTCAAATTAATCAAAGAAGCAGAAAAAGGAAATTTTTTTTAATAGAAATATAATATTTACGTAATATTTTGAGAGTTTTAATAAGTTAAAGGGAGGTGATTTATTGCGTGGAGCTTCG
>JAOTQR010000109.1:572062-583658 GCA_025774065.1 Solanum ossicruentum | reverse complement strand
ATCCACTTGGTCTCAACTTTTAAAAGAAACACTTAAGTCCCGAATTGTTCGAAATTTCCAATGTTGTCCAAATTTCATAATTATTCCAAAATTTCAAAATACGGGTCCTAACAGTACTCACCTTTTGTTTCTATACTTGTGTAGGTATTGAACCTAGTACCTCCTGATCTTTCTATTTCCTATTTATGGCCTGAGCTTTGAGACGGCCTAAATAGTAGCAACTAGTCCGTTCTAGCGAACTCTTCAGAATTCTGTTTGCCTTCTATTCTTATTTTATTTGAGAATGAAAAACGTTAAGATTTTTATAAAAATTTTTTGAAATCTATTGTAGTATAGACTCGTACATGTGACACCAATCTTGGGATGATTTTTATGTTTGGATATCATTCTTTAATAATTATCCCTTCATACTTAGACTGTACTTTCTCTTTAATCTTTCACATTCTCTTATTATTTTCTGTTTAGGCTGACTTGTCTCATTGAGTTAAAAGTAAGTGTATATCACACACGATTTCAGATCATGAAAAATAAGTATATAAAATGGTAAATTATCTCATGATTTTTAAAATGAATATTTATTTTTAGTATAGTGAATAAGAAAAATATACGAAAGGAGTAATAGATAAATATATTTAATCATTCACAAAAAAGTGATATTAGTAAGCTTGACAATACTTTTTTGATATAGTTTTAACTGTCATATTTATTTGATTAGTCTGAGAAAAAAAATAAATTTTTATATTTGATTACAATCAAACTTTAGATTTTCTATTATGTATTCCTAAGGAGACGATTTATAAAAACACAAATATTTATGAGTTATTTTAAAATATAAATTTTTTAAAAAATTCTTCCATATAATTTTTTTTTTGTCCAATCAATCACCTTCGGATAGATTGAGAGTTGGGATTTATCTGGTAAGATGAATCTTTTTCTATAGAAAATAAAAATGCTTTGAATGCATTAATAATACTTTAAATTTGTCTAAATTTTAGTTAGACACTTAAACTACGATCCGTTTTAATTGAACATCTTTTGATCATATATGATAAAATATTCACATTTAACACTTTTGCTTGAAATTTACAAAAGCTCTTGTATGTCTTCAAGCGCTCATTATGTGGTTACATAGAATCACCTTCTTTAATTATACTAGATAATCTAAGGCCCGTGCTACGGGCCCAATATAAGTTCACATTTTTTTAGTAAACAATTTTAATATAATATTTTATCATTTGTTTTAAATATTCATATGATATAAATGTGTTATTTACAAACAGACTTGAGAAAGTTGAATTCCAAAAAATTCCATGCATAGAGAAATAGAGAAGTGTGTTAGATTATGAATTAACACATTTCACATTCGATGAATATATAAAATATTGGTATCTTTGAAAAAAATTGTCAATCTTCATATATTTTTGCAAGTGATATTTATTTTCCACAGTTGTTATCTTTTGTTTTTAATATATGCACCAGAAGCTGTGCATATAATAATATTTACAAATCTTTGATCACCTCAAGTATAATTTATTTGTGATTAGTTTTATCGATAGATTGTGATTAATTTTATTATTTTCGTCAATAAGTAGAAATAGTTCTTATTTATTTTGATGTTAATATTAAAAGTATTTATTAAACAGTTAATTTCTAATTCCACAAAAATAAAAGAATCATAAAAGTAACTTTATTTTTACATATAATAGTAACAATTACATTAATGTTAAATTCTGAATTAAAAAGTTCATTACAAAAATTATGTTAAATTCTAAATATCATGCCGTAAAAGAAAATTTTAGATTTTAGCCCAACAAAATAACCAATATGCTTGTTTTTATTTTTTAAAAGTTATTTTTTCCTTTATTTATTTTTTAATTGTTTTATTTCTTTATATTTCTCAACATAGTCCTTTTCTATTGAAATTTTTCTTTTTTGTTCTTTATTTTTAACTCCTCATTTTTCTTTATTTTATAATTTAATATCGTTAAGTCTGAATATTAATTTATTTTCTTCAAATTTCCTCTGTTAAATAGTTTATCATATTTGATATCAAGAAAATATCTTACATAAAATGAAAAACTAAATTTTAATATTTCGATGAATATATTGTCAAATTATTAATTTTTTGATAGTCAAACATTATTTTCTCTTTCGGTCGCTAAATTTGACATTTCCTTAAATTAAATAAAAAACATTGATATAACATTTTTAAGACTATTTTAATAATCAAGATATGAACTTTAGTACTAGTTATATTGTGTAATTTAATATCAAAAATATGTTTATGCAGTAATCCTTAAAAGCATTTATAGGAGCAAAAAATCAACTATTCAAACACATTTTATTTTAAATTAGTTCAAAATTTTCTTTCTAAAATATGTCCAAGCATGCTGAGCATTTATTATTGTTTGCATGAAGTTAACTAATTAAAACTTTTCATTCTAACACTATTACAAAAATATTCTTATGGATCCATAACAAAAGTAAAGATATGTAGAATTTCTTCTAGATATATTTTTTTTTGATCAATTAATTATATAATTACTATTTGCCCTTAAATGAAGTTAAAATTACTAAAATACCATTGGTCGTCCTCTTATTGACTTTTCTATATAATAGAAATATTTAATCAATAATTGGAATAGACCTGAGTCTCATGGCTTAGTGAGGATAATGTATCTAATTAAGGAAGATGACATATTTTAAGTAGTTAATCTATCTCGTAATAAACATTTGAAAATATATGTAAAACTTTTTAAATATTTTTTGGTTAAAATATTATATAAAAATATTTTATCATGTGTTCAAATGCTTAATCAAAACGAATTATAATGTATCTATTTGTTTTTTAATATTGGAGTTAGTTTAAGGGACAATAGATGTATTAATTCTATCGATTAATGGACATTGATAATATATTCAACTATTATTATAAAATTAAATCTATTTTAGAATTATTTGTTATTCTCTTTGTCAATAATATATGTAATATCATTCGAACTTCGAGAATCAATCCATTTAACTTGATTGTGACTTCGGGCATGAAAATTTTGAGTTTTGTAGAAAAGTTTTTACATTTTTTAAATAACATACAAAGCATTACTTCCTCCATTTAGAAAAGAATGGTGTATTCTCCTTTTTAGTCCCTTTTAAAAAAAATAATTTTTTTTAAAAAAATTTTGCATCACTTTAAATTCAGTTTTTCACATCACATGTTTAAAATCACAAAATTAAAATATTTTTTTTATTTTTTAAATTTTTATATCAAATCCAACCTCTTCTTCTTCTTGTTTTTTTTTTTTTTTTGGAAATGGAGGGAGTATAATAAGTTACATTGATAGTCCAAAATATTATAAAAATAAAAAAAATAATTAAACAAATTTATTTTGAATCTCAAAATGGATAAAATATGACATAAACTCCATATTATGCTCGAAGTTCCAAAAGACCTGATGCCGACGTCTCCGACACCCCATACACGGTTCACGCTGTGCCACATTAACGCGTATTATAATGTATACGACCAAAATGTTAGATGCAAGAATATAAAAAGCATATACGTAGTCAGGGCAGATCTATGTTCGCTTAAGGGTGATTAAATAAATATTTTTTCAGAAAAATTTTATGAATATATAGATTAAATATAGATAGTTTGATATATATCAATTATTTAATATCGTTAATATAAAAATTACCTATTCATATCCTAAAAATATAAATACTTTTTATTAAAATACTGGCTACACGTACTTTCTCTATGTAATTTCTTCTTAGGCACAAACCAAACTAATATTACAACAAAGACTAGTAATAATAATAATAATAATATAGAAAATATTTGGGAAACCTTGTGCAATAAGCATCTTAGCTAATACGTACACAACTTGTTGTCACATAAAATCAATAAAAGGCCCATATATCCAAAGGGGGTTCCGTTTCATCTTTCGATAGCGTGATGTCACTTAGTCGCAATATGAACAAATGTGGATGTCAATTCTATATTATTATAATTCAAACTTTTTAAAGATTACTAGTAATATTATGGAGAGAGAGAGAGAGAGATATAAGTTTCCGCGTAGAGGAGATGAGACGAGACGAGACGCTGTTTTTGTTTGAAGGAAAACAAACTCATTCTCTATTGGTTTCTACTTACGTCACAAGCTTTTCGAGAATTAATTTAATTAAAATTAATTAAATATTTTTTTTATAATAAAAGTTTAAATATTAAAAATTTATATGAAAAATATTATTTTATTAAGAAGAAAAAAGAACTTTTAAAATGAGACAGAAGGAGTATAAAGTATATTATTATTTTATATTAATATGATAAAAAATATATCTTAAAGTGTTAGTCATATTCAATTATTCGACTCTGGAAAAACTAAAACTATAACAAGTAAAAAGCAGTAAAGGAAGTACTTCTTCAATCTATTTTACTTTTTTGAAATTGACTTCACATTATAAAATGATAATTTTATTATATCTCTTTTTAAGTATAATAAATTTAATATTATAAAAAAGGCACTATTATAAAAATAAATCAACAATGAAGAATTAAAGTGAGAAATTATTTCTCAAGCAAAATAAACATGAAATTTATTTTTAATATATTGTTAACTTGTATTAACAACAAAAGAGAATGAAAGGAAAAAAGAAAGATTTGATTTCACATTTTTTTTTTCCTTTTTCTTTTAGTTCTTCTGATGGAGAAAGGAACTCAAATTACACAACGCTCGCTTTTTGACACATAAGCCCATAGAAATATATTCATTCTTTTTCTTTGACAAATTAAATTCACACCTTATTTTCACACCATAGATTATATACAACACCCCTTATTCAATTTCTTTTTCCTACATATAAAACCTTTCTTCTTCTCTCTCCCCAAATCTTTTTCCTCTCCATTTTCTTAACCAAAACCATCTCTCAAACTTCAACTTCAACCAACATACTTCAAACACATACATACATAGATGCTACTTTTTTTAAAATAATAGTTATATATAATAAAATCTAGGGTTATTGTTATATGGATCCTCATCTTCATCACCATCAACATCATCAACATCAGCAACAACAACAACAACAACATCAATTTAATCATCAAAGTGTGAATATAGATACAACTAGTGGAGGAATTAATATTGGTATATCTATATTTTTCTTCAATGATTTATTAATTTTCTTTTATTAGCTTTCGCATGACGCCATGTTATTTTCAGGAGGCGGTGGAGATAGGTTCCCTCAATGGAGTATTCAAGAAACAAGGGATTTCTTGATGATTCGAGCGGAGTTGGACCAAACTTTCATGGAAACAAAAAGGAATAAGCTTCTATGGGAAGTCATAGCAACAAAGATGAAAGAAAAAGGTTACAATCGTAGCCCTGAACAGTGTAAATGCAAATGGAAAAATCTTGTTACGCGCTATAAGGTACATAGCATGCTTCATGGTTTCATTAATTATAATATTCTTGAATAATGAAAAATTATTAAAAAGCAAATGAAAAGAATAGACCTGTTCCTTCTTTTATTAATTAGGTTTCTTTCCTAGAAAGTCACCAGCTAGAAGGACCAGATGCACCCCATTCAATTATATACAAAACTAAATATCTATGTAGAAAACACTCAAGTTTCAACAAAGATTAAACTATGAATTGGTAGTTTTCTTTCAAAAAATAGGAAAAGAACACAATAGAACTTTTTTTTTTTTATATTCTGAAAAAATAAAGATTGAATTTTCAAGTTTAAATTGAATGTCTCAAAGTGACCAAAAAAAAAAAACTTGAGTTTCAACAAACATTAAGTTATGAATCCATATTTTTTTTTCCATAAACAACATGATATTTTAAGATTGAAATATCAAGTTTAAATTCTAGAATCGTCATTACTAGTGAAGTTTGTTAACTTTTTTTTTTTTAAACGATCCTTTTCATCAATAGAATGTAGTTATGTTTCTTTTTTGCATTTTTGTTTTTATAGGGATGTGAAACGCTTGAACCAGAAGCTCTACGACAACAATTTCCCTTTTACAATGAGTTGCAAGCGATTTTTTCATCTAGGATGCAAAGAATGCTATGGATAGAGGCAGAAGGTGGTGTAGGAGGAGGAGGGGCTAGTGGGTCGAAGAAGAAGGCAGTTTCTTCTGATGAAGAGGAAGAAAATGAAGATAGTGAAGGTGAAAGAGTTGGCAAGAAGAAAAGAAAGGTCAAGGGAAACGTTCTCGTTGGTAGTTCTAGTGGTGGGAATAATAATTTAGTGAGTAGTTTAAAAGAGATTTTGGATGATTTCATGAAGCAACAAATGGCAATGGAAATGCAATGGTTAAAGGCTTATGAAGCAAAAGAAGAAGAGAGGAGAATAAAGGAAATGGAATGGAGACAAACAATGGAAGCTTTAGAAAATGAGAGGCTGATGATGGAAAGAAGATGGAGAGAAAGGGAAGAACAAAGAAGGATGAGAGAAGAAGCTAGAGCTGAGAAAAGGGATGCACTAATCACAACTCTTTTGAACAAGCTTACAAGAGAAGATCACAACATGTAGGCTGTGCAATGTACGGTCAGACCTCTCTAAAACAATGAGCATTTATAAAAAATATTTCAATATAACAGTTAAGTTTTCTTTGGAACAGTTCTTTCATGTTATGTTATGAGTATGATCATATGTTGCAAATACTTTTATAGAGAGGTTTGACTGTATATTTAGGGTATAAAGAAAGTAGTATATTAGCTAGCTAGTTGATTAGACTAACTGTTTTTAATTTCTTGATTAAATCTGGCTGATGATGCACTTGGGGATGGTTAAAAGGAGAGAAAAAACCCAAGAAGCCCTTTGATAAGAGGTTTGTCTTGAAGCTCTCTTCTTCTAGTGAAAAAAACAAGCTAAGTTCTAGCTCCATGCATATTATGTCTCTTATTTTCTTTAGTTTGACAGTTATAAAATTTCTCACTTTCTTGATCTTTATGTGCTTTTGAGCTTTTATCTTTATCTTGCATCTCTTAGCTATTATTCTAGAATGTGCAAAAAGCAACTTACTTTATTATGTTTGAATAATCTTTTATAGCAATATATATTATGGCAGATTTTTAATTGATATTTATCTTAGAAATTTTATTAATAGTTACGTTACAATTAGTAAACTGTTGATGTTTATGCATAGAATTTACATGTTTGATATCACATTATTTGTGCAAGATTTATATACATAATTCCAATATAACGGTCTCTGTTTTTTATGGATAATAGTAATGGTGTAAATTTAATTACCATGTGAATATGTAGGCATAGCTGGTGGTACGCGTAAATAAAAAGTCAAATTTTGGAGTTATAAGAGGATTTCAGATTCTGTTACACCTTTTTCTTGGTGCTAGCCTGTCTGGTGATACTTATAATGATTGTCCATCTTCGTTTTGCACAAGTTTTTTTTTATATTATTATAATTTTGACAATAAAATCTATATCATAAAATTAATTATATATACATGATTAAAATTATCTTTTATTTATATAATCGATTTTAATATTCTTTTGATCTTTTTGTGTGTTTATATATATTTTATATTTTGAATCCTTTAACAAAAATTCTAACTTCATATATATGTAGTATGGATACTAATGGTGCATTATTGTAATTTGAAATGAGATCTTTCTCATAAAACTTGTGTGTGTGTATATAGGTCTGGAGTGAGATAAGGTTGATAGTGTTACTCAAATTTTTTTGACAGAAAATTATATTATTTATATTTAATTAAAATATTTTTAAATATATGTAGAAGATGCTGAATTTTTTTTGACTATTTTATGTTTATTTTTTTGAAAAATTCTAACTTTATTGCTAGATATGATTGTATTTTAGTGTAGATGCACTATAAACATTAGCTACTCGATGGAGACCATTTATTTTCAGGAAGCTTAGTTGGTGGTGTCGTGGTGAGAAATTAAATTGATTATATCTAGGTAGGTCTATGCTAGCTTGTAATATGCGTTTTTTTTTTCAAATCACTTTTTTGAGCTATGTATATATTGCACTTATATTAAAAAAATAAATTAAAATAAGTGGAATTATATTCATCAAGACTGTTACTTCTATCCTATCAGTTTTTGTAATATTGTCTGACTTGACACAAAATTTAATAACAAAATAAAAACTTTTGCAATATATGGTTAAATACTCTTTGACCATTTGTGTCACTATGAGTAAACATTTCGTTAGGGATAAAGAAAAAAAATTTAAAATTATTTGAAGTATAGAAGGTGGCCTTATTTGGGACAAATTAAAAATAGAAGTATGCCACTGGACATGGAATATAAGATAAACTATAAAGGATTCATTGGATCGGGCTTGATAACTAATTTTGTGTATGCAATTTATTTTCATAGATATTTTAGCATTAAATCGTTTGGTTATTGTCAATTTTAATTAATTAGATGCATTAATGATGAGAGGATCAAGTCTTTATTATTTTTCCATGTTTGTTCTATGGACAAATTTTAAAAGGTCAAGTACTTTCCTAATTCCTAAGAGCATCAATTGTGATTTGTGAATCTTAGTTCAATGTCTGAGTTAACCATTTCTGCTATTCCTATAATTTTTTCTTTTTCTTTTCATAGAATGAAGAAATAAAAAATCAAGGTGGTGGTTCATGTATTCTTTTTTCCGTTTCTAGTACCTGCACTAGACGGACTAAATATAGATCTAGATTTGCATTGAAATGGTAAAATATTTTTTTTAACAAAGATAGTCTTATATTGGAAAAGGCTAAAAATTGAGACTTCTAATTAAAAATTAAAAAAAGTACTAATCACTTCAAAAACCTTCTTAATTGGTTGATGGTTCATGTATGTTTGCACAGGATAACTTGGGAAAAAGACCAATCAATAGAGAAACTATTAATGTGTTCAGAGTTTTAGTTATTTCAGATAATCTTTACTTTTTTAGTTTTTTCGTATTTCATCGTCCAAATATAGTTCAGAATTTTTATATGCCCATTAATTAGTTATTTGTAAAGATTGAAAAAAGCCAAAATACATACCAAACCAACTATTTGACACCATTTATGCAGATATAGCAAAGAGGGTGTTCCTTACATTCTTGAACACGTGAAATAATAGATCCAATATAATACTCCCTCCGTTTAATTTTAATTGAATTTGTAAGGTAATGCACACATATATTAAGAAAAACATTCAAAAATAAAATTTACACCATACTTTTCACTATTGTTCTTTGCAAAATAATAAATATGTAGTGTAATTTATCTCCTAAAAAATATAAAAGTTCAATAAATAAAATGCCAAATATGAAAAAAGTTTCAAACATTTATTGAACAATTCAAATATTTTGAATATTAAAAAAGAACCTCAAAAATTCAATTAATTTGAGACGGAGAGAATAGTATTATTTTTTTCTTGTTAGTTCTTTCCTTAAAGTTTTCACATATTTTTCCTCTCTATTATTGTCATTATCCTTCTGCCTGCCAGAAGAAAAAAAAATAATCTACTATATTGTTTTATTTATTTAATTAATAAATTCAACTGAAACTATTCTGCATGCAATTTCATTTCCATGGGACCTTCTACTATACATCATCGATTTAAGGAGTTTTTATAATATCAAAGCATATTGATCACCTATTTTTGCATGTTATCTATGTTATATTCAAGAGTATATAAAAATATCACAATTTACAAAAGTTTACAAGTGAATGACATACATGGAATGAAAATTAATAATTCATCTTCGAAAGAAAAGTGTAATTTTTTTTCCCCTTTACTTTGTTAATGTAGGAAACTTCGTGGTGTTTTTTTGTTCATATATATAGGATAAAAATTGTTATCAGGATAATTGGAGGCCAAGAAATTTGAATTTAAGATGTTATGTTCATATGGAAGGGGAGAAAGGGCAATTTGCTATTGCAACTAGCTTGTTCTGGTCCCAAACATAATTAAATAGTTGAACAAACCAAGTTGATTTCTTTCTCTTACGATGATTTTTCCTCCTAATTGATATTAATTTGCTTGAGGCGCCATTCCTCATGTTTACCGTTATTATCTAGACTTCAATCTTTTAACGCTTGTATATTTTCTAAAGAGTTGGGCATGCCTCTGCCCTATCTCTAAGTGTGTGATCCATCCATTTACTAAATGACTTTTTCTTACTGTTATGCTGGAGTCCCTATCTCTTAAAATATGTTGGTATGGCAGACTTTCCCTTGTTTACTAATTGGAAATAGTTTTATAGCTTCAAACAAGCAAGAAACTAAGGCCTTTTTTCTTAATTTTATAATATAAAATAAATAAAAATAATATTTTAACTAAGGATATGATTTTAGATATATAAAATGATATGAAGGATGAGAATTAGATAAAAAAAAATGGTAAGATACCGATTGCTAGAGTATTGTAGTACTTTTGTGTGGGAAAGGTAGGGGCTAGTCTCCTCGTCTCATCTTCACCTTTATAAATAATCCTACATAGTAGCCGCATGGTAAATATCTCATTCTCCATTCTTTTATTACTTCTTATTTTCTTTTCTATCCTAGTTTGATCATACTTAAGTTAATCTAGGGGTCTACTGACAACATCCATTAATTCTGCCCTCAAATATATGTAGGGGTAAATCGTTTCTAAATCTCCCTTATAAAGTTATACTTAATATGTTATTATTTTGTGCTAAAGATGACATTATAGCTAGCTTCGAGATTCATCCTCCTTCATGCATCAATAAGAATCTACATGAGTGGGGGATCAAAGAAGCTACATAATTCATCTTGACTTCAGTGTTTTATATTTTGAATTTATTTAATGAAAATTTTAATTTTTCTGTCAAGACATATATGTGCAACCAGCTCTACAGGAATGTTGATGAATTATTAAGAAAATAATGAAAGAACTTCAAAATATTTCACACGACACACAAATGCGTAAGGTACGTACTTGGTCTTTTTTTTTTTTTTAATTCTAGAATGCCAAATTGTGGACACGACAATTAGTCACCCTTTGACAAAGGAGCAATAAAAGATCCAACAAATGAGATATACGTGACTCCAATAACGTAAAGTATTCACATAAAAAGATGTTATAATCCAAGTGAAACTAAGGGGTGTTTGGTGCCAAGGAAATTATTTTCTTAGAGAATATTTTTTATAAAAATAAATTAGTTTCTATCTTATTTTTCTCATATTTACTAGGTGATTTAAAAATTTTTTGTTATTTGATTAGTGAATGAAAATCTTTTTTTCAAAGATATCTTTTATTTTTAGCTAGAGAATTGAAAGTATTTATCAGAAATAATGTTTTTGACATAAAATCAACCCCAGTAATAGACCTTAACACCTGATGCGGGACCAAACACAACTTTCAGTCCAGGATTCGACTTGTAAATTTAGATTCACCCCTAACTTTCTAATTAGAATTAGACCATATCCAACTTTAGACTTAACTTTGAAATAATTTATTTTTTTAAAAAAATAATTTTAAATTTGGGAGCGGGTGCAGTGGGTGGGTTGGGGGTAAAAAAATAAAAAGTTGAAATACTTTTTAAAAATCAATTTAATTTTTTTGTGGGAGGTTGGGAGTGGAGGTGTTAGTGGTGAGGGGT
>JAOTQR010000109.1:520703-571962 GCA_025774065.1 Solanum ossicruentum | reverse complement strand
AGGTCTGCGTACATTCTACCCTCCCCAGACCCCACTTATGGGATTATACTGGGTATGTTGTTGTTGTTGTTGTTGTTTCTTGACAACATGAATCTGCCCTGTTTGCTCTTGCTGTTCTGACTTAGTTTATCGAGTGTTATTCTAATTCTGAGGTTTGAACTACACTTGTTTATTTACTTCACTCTCTATTTAATTGTCTCGTTGTTTTCATGGATTGTGTTGTAGTCTATATCATTTGTTTTTGGTGTTCCTCTGCTATATTGTGAAGCAAATCAGCATTTACGTTCATATTTACGCATGTTGACTTGTAAAATGGTGACTGAACTGCCTGAAGTAGTATCACTCGTTTCAAATCCACTGTTTGAGGAATGTTACTGTCAAATATACAAAGTTTATGCTTAGTTCTGTGTTTTAAGTGTTGGTCCTCATTAAACTTGAGAATCTCATATTTAAAACATGTTGTTTTTAAACATCAAAAGTACTTGTGGTTCTATTTTTTCTTGGAGTCGGCTTTCCGATCAGATGTCTTGGCCTTGATGGCAACCGTATGATGCTGTTGAATCAACCATGACCTGTCCCTCTGAATTCTCATTATTAAGTTCTGTTTTAGTCAGATGTGGTCTAAATCAGTGGCTTGTTGTCTGCATAATGCTGTTACGAATAGGCTGCGTGGGGATGGGTTTCAAATTCAGTGACTTACTGTTACTAGCTCAAGTTTCATGTTCTCCTTTAGCTTGTTTGGTCTCATAGTTATTTATCTATCTCCTTAATAGGTCATAAGCATTTAATAATCAAGTGTAGTTTGGTTTCCCTAACTGAGCACTATCTTGTTCAATTAGAACGATGAAGTAGCGTTATAGTTCATCGTAATGCCTTCATTTGAGTTTTGTTGCTTTGTGTTTACTGATATAAAGATCTTTTTGTCTCATTATGTTGTCTCGTCTCCATTGTTATTTTTTGGATAGCTTGAAAACATAATTGCTGGCGGTTTCCATTATTTTACAAAGTCATTATGTTTGTGATTTGAGTTATCAATTGATACTTGGTGGCTCTAATTTTTTACCTTTAATGGTATCTGTATGTTCACTTTCTAATCTATTAGACACTTGTTAAGATTAGATAATTTGTTCATATTTCGTTTGGATGGTAATCCTTATTGTTATTTCTTCACATGAACTATGATCGAGTTCATTTTTGGACCCTCACTTTGCATTTCTTGGGCCATGGAGGCTCAAATTCTCCCCTTTTTGAGTCAGCCACCCTCACTTGGCTTTGGAAGAACATTATACAGGTCAACGGCAGTTGCATAAAATCAGTATATGTGCACTATATACGCTAATCTACATTGATATACAGCAAATATACACTAAGTGTATATCACGGGCAAAAATAGGCCAAGCCCATTTCAGCAGGCAGCAGCAGTTGGGGCAGGATTCTAAATGGGCTAGGCAGGCCCAAAATATAGGAGTTAGGGCAAGTGGAAGATTGGGCCTGTCAGGCCCAATTTTTATTTTAATCTTTCCCTTCTTTTATACTTATCTATGTTATTTGTGATATTTGTTGATTAACACTAACTTTATTACATTTATTTGTATTATTATTTGTTATTAATCTAATTGTTTTCCAATATTGCCTCCATTTATGTTAATTTTTATTATTAATGATTTTGCAGTGTTGAAATTATTCGTGCAATTTATTTTTTAGGGTTTGAAGTGTTAGTTAATTTTAAATTTAATCATTTTTTTGTAAAATTAGTCACTTCTTTCAAATTGAGTCAAAATTTTCTCAAATTTAATCAAATTCTTTCAAGTTTAGTCAAATTCTTTCAAGTTTAGTCAAATTCTTTAAGATCTAGTCAAATTCTTTCAGGTTTAGTCAATTTTTTTCAATTTTAGTCAAAGTTTTTCAAATTTAGTCGATTCGTTTGAATTTAGTCAAATTCTTTCAAATTTAGTCGATTTTTTCAAATTTAGTCAACAGTCTTTCCAATCTAGTCAACTCTTTCAAATTTAGTCAAATTCTTTCGAATTTAGTTAATTTTTTCAAAATTAGTTAATTTTTAAACTTTTTTTAAAGTCAATCAAATCTTTAAAAAGTTAGTCAATTTTCTAATCGTTGGTCAACCGCACGTTAGCGGTCATTTTGAGTGATTAAGTTCTTCTCAAAGTGGAAATTAAATCCGAACCTTTCCTTTGGTATTTTTAAAAAGATTTTTCTGTTAGGTCTTTTTTAAATGTTTATTGGTTTCTTAATTATCCTTAAAATTAGGTAGCGTCTTTTTCAAATTTCGGAAATTTGGTTTATATTTAAATTAATTAAGTATTAAATCGAATTTTTGAAATTAAAGTCATTTTTTGAATTAACAATAATATTGAAGTAGTGTTGTTCTAAATAAGTTAATATTAGCGATATTAAAGTAGCGTTGATTAATTTTTCTGATTGAAATTTGAAGAAAATAAAAAAAAATTTGATCTTTTTATAAACACATAATACTAGATTTTCTATAACATAGAAAGTTTGGCCGTTTGAAAAATTTAAGAATATTTAATAATAAGATAATAAAATTATATTTTCTATTCAATTTTTTTAAAAAAAATTATTAATACATAAAATTCTTTTAAAAGTATCACATATATATACATGTTTGAGAGAAAGTGGGGGCCCAAAAAGAAATTGGCACCCCAAGCGATTGTTTTAGTGGTCTTATCATCGAGACGACCGTGGACTTTATATTATGTGTCAATAAAACATATTTACTACCAAAAGTCAATAGTTTTTACATAAAAGTGCGCATGCGTAAACAAAATAAGAGGGAAACGTCTATCAATGAAGAAGTGCATTTATTGCAATGTACTTTTTAGTGTTTCTCTTTTTTTTTCTCTCCTTATTTAATGCTTGAAATGATTATGAAAAAAAAAATTGTATATATGTTTTTCTACAAAGTATAATAACCAATGTCCCACAAAAATCAATAATGTAATAAACAATACATCCAAAATTAAATTAAGGTTCTCGATATTCTTGTTAAAATATATAGAGTATAGTTTACAACTTTAAGTTGGTTTTATTTTGATATAATTTTATTATGTTAATAACTCTGTTTGAATGCACATATTAATAAGTTTTTCATCAAGGATAATAACCAATGACATTTAGTGAATATTTAGTGGCAAAAGTTGATTTCTTTGTTTATAGTATCAACCAAGCCTTTAAACCCACTTATCGTATCAAAAATGATACTTTTGACTTTATAATCAACATGCCTACTTGCGGCGTTTATTACATTTCTTAAGTCGTTAATGTTGGTAAAAGATAACACCAAGTAAAACTAAATTTGACACCAAATATTAATCAAAAACCTGATACTATAAATAACAACTTTATCAAATAGCCAATCAAATCAGAAAATTAATTTTTTTCATCAAACACTCACCAACAACACTCACAAGATAAATATTATTATCAATATTTTTTCACCAATATTGCTACTAATTCCATAAAAAACAATCGACATTGTCATCAAACATTCATAAAAAACACTAACATTATATAATTGATTTCAACAATTTTATCAACATTATTACCAATCAAATAATAAAATAAAAACTTTGTCACCACATATTCACTAAAGAAGTAAACAACGAATAATATTGTTATCAACAATTATACCAACACTATTGCCCTAAAAAAATCAACATTGCCACCAAAACATTCAACAAAAAACTAACAAGATATATATTTGTTTCAACAATTTTCTAGAAAAACAAATTAACAAATCAAAATAAGAGGAAAATGTTTGACCAATGAAGAAGTCCATTTATTGCAATATACTTTTTAATGTTTCTGTTCTAATTCTTTCTCTTTTTTCTCTCTCCTGACTTAATGCTTGACATGCATAGTTTTGTAAATAAAAAATTAAGTTTATAAATAAAATAGTAGGCCATGCTCTAAAGTGTAATAAATACTTTTTCTTGCAATTTTTCCTACTAGATATCGAAGCTCATCTGAACACTTTTTTTATCTCGATTTATATGATATTGATAGATTTTTTATGCATACATTTTAAAATTTTGAGTTTTAATTATTGTGACTTATAACACATTTTATGTTGTTTTTAAGTAATAAACATTTGATTGTTAATTTATCTAAATTAAATGTATTGTCATTTTTGTTTTAAGAAAATAAATACAATCTTCTTTATTTAATTCCATAAATAATACAAATGGAATAATATCTCTCAAAGAGTTTCCAGAACCCTATTTCAATTTATGGATTGAATTTTGACTTGACACGAAGTTTTAAAAATAATGAAAATTTTGGAATCTTGTAGCTTTAAACTAAAAGAACGTAAAATATATATATATAAATATTATTTAATCTTGTGATCCTAAACATGTCACGTGAAAACTTAAAATTAATGAGTTGACAAAAAGAAAAAATATATTCCCTTTTAATTAATAAAAAAATTAAGCCAAGAAAATTAAAACGAAGAGGAGTAGAAGTTTTATATTTTCTTCATTCTAAAATAATTTTCATGTTTCTATGTTGGCTTCTCAAAAGTCAATCTAATAAATTTTCAAAGTTAAAATTTGAATAAATTAATTTAATATTTTAAAGTTAAAATTTAGATTTTTAAAGACTATACGGAAAGTGATATTTCATATTAATATGATTAAAAAAATATATGTTTAAGTGTTGGTCAAATTTTACATCATTTGAATTTAAAAAAGAAATTGTGATGAATGTTTTAGAATGAAGGAAGCATATTTTTAAAAAAAATTGCTATTAAAAAAATTATTTTTCAGTTGGAGTGTAAAATTATCAAAAAAATAATTTTTATAGTTAAAACTTTTAAGAATTTGCATTTAAAAAGCTAACTTAATTTTAAATAGTGCCTGGTAGAAAATACAGTTAAGATTGTAATGACAAATGAGATCCACAAAATATAAATAGAGTTGATAATAGTTAAGCATCTAAAAGTACAAATAAATAATAAAAATTGAAATGATGTAAAGAGAATGAGTTATTAATTTATTACACATGTTTATAGGTAATTGATAAGAAAATAAGATAAGGTTAAATACATAGTATAATTTGTATTGCTCATTGTACAACCACTTACAATTAGGATTTTCCAACTTACCCTCACTCTATGATTTACATTAGGTCTCAAACTTTAACTGTCTCATGTATTTTACAACGTAATCTGACACGGCCTTTCCAAATTGTTTTGCCCCCTCAAAGACCATACCAAGCTCAAAAATAAAAATTTCACAAGCTTCATCATACCTTTCTTGTTTTTCCTTCTACCAGGTATATCTACTTCATTTACAACATCTACATCAAATTGTTCCTCACTATCCTCACTCCAACAGTTAAAACTATCAAGATATTCCTCATTCCCACCTTATTTTTCTGCATATTTATTAGTTTTATTACTTTCAATATTCTCAAAGCCTCTATCTACACCACTAGCCTCTTCAACTGGTATTTCTTCAGGTTCAATAGTCATTTTCCTCTTCTTCTTTTTTTCTTCTTTCTTTTCTAAAGGCTTTCAACACCTCATCAAAATTAGAGCCATCTTCTGAAGGTATATTCTCTAAATCTGAATCACTACTCAATAAATCTGATAATAACTCACACTTTATATCAACATCTAATAGCTTATCAGAATTAACAATCTCACATGTTCCAAGTAGGCTAAAAGCCTCATTAGTTAGATAACCAGCGGGTGCTTCAATGTCAACACATGGTTCATCTAATACACGACAAATATATACTTTAAAGTGTCCTCATGTTTTAAGTCTTTAGTTAGATCTAGGAGGTGTTAGATGCGACTTGATGAAATTTTTTAGTCAACAAATTTGATAGTAAAAACTTCGAACAGTTGCATACCCTAATTCTTTAGTATAGTACTATAATTCCACTAAAGAAATGTGATCCTTATCTATGTATCTGGTTGTTGGCGTACAATTTTCAACATAAGTAGGGACAAAAATCTCAAATACGATTTCACTATGGTGAATATTAGTCAATATAATCTCCTCCATGATCAACTATTAGGAAACCCTACAAAAATAAAACAAAGTATATTAAGCAATGGAATACAGTCACGCTCAACCCATCCAATCTGTAACAAAAATGTAAGCTTTCACACATATTCATGGGCAACTTGAGGGAAATAGACGGAATATTCTCAAATCATAAATCCTAGATTTTTAAGGCCTAAGATTTTTACAACCCTAACTTTTAATTTTAAAAAAGATTACACAAAAGCAAGTTAAAATTAGTAAAAATCCTAACTTACATAATCCTAATTTATTGAAGACGATTCACAAAAGCGGCCTTCTTTGTCAATTTTCAGAAGTCAAAACATTAAGGATAGTCAGGGAGATGGGGAGAGAAGGCGCGAAGTTTAACAATTTTAAGGCTTTTTGCCAACTTAATCCTTCAAAAATGAATTGGACACATGTGGAATGTATGTGAGAGATGTTGAATGGCTAAGTCATTCACGTCAACAGACTATAATAACACGCGTCTAAGACTTTATAACATGTAGGCAAAAAAATGCTTGAGAAGCTAAAATGTGGGCCGATGAAGGTACTCAATTGATACTTATCTTACACGTGGGGTGTTTAAATAAAATATACTTACAACATTAAGGGCAACATATGACTTTGACCTTTTCTTTTAAGTGTTGAACTATCTACCATTTTGTTGTTTTATTTGTGGTCAAATTTCATTTTTATTTTGTTTTTTATTTCTTTTGTACTAACGATAACAACAATTATTTAATTATCGTATTACGTAATTTAATTTTCATTTATTCTATTAATTTTCCTTTTTTTTTTTAAATTTGATATTTATGAAAAAAAAATCATTAGAAAAAGCGTGTTAACGACAGTTATGGTGCATTGGTTATATTAGTATTTTTTAAAATTTTAGTATTTACAATTTTTTATTTTTATTTTCAGATTTTAAAAAAATTGGTGCGAATATGTATAGGCACTTTCACCTCTATTGTTATGTATATATATAGATTACTTTATTTATTTATTTTTTCATTTCAGCATATCACATATTTATAAATTACTAAAAAATATAATACTATATATTAAGATAATTAACAAATTAAAATACTTAGAAAACATATTCTAAATTTACTTAACTCTTAAAATTTTATCTATGTCACTTAAATTAGGATAGAGGGATAATATTTTATTTAAAAATTACAAGAATACTACAAATTGCAATTATTAATAACTTGAAAATATTTTTAAAACATATTAAAATTTGATTAATTCTAAAAATTTCATGTGTGCACCATATAAATTTTGACAAATAGAGTAACATATATTATTTAAAAATTAAGTTAATTAAGAGTATTATAAATTGCAATAATTAAACATATTAAAAATGTAATTGACTCTCAAAATTTTACATGTATGATATAACTTGGGACAAAGTGAGTAATATATATTCTTTAAAAATTACATCAAAAATATAATAAATTATAATAATTAACAACTTAAAATATTTAAAAATTATATAAAGATTTGGTTGATTCTGTTAATCCAACGAGGTACTGACCTTATCTTTTTAATATATGTGAAACGATTTTCACATGACAAATATTGATTATAATATTATACTATAATATTTTAATTGTTTTTGACATCTTGCTCATCCAAGTTTATCCGTTTAATATTTAAATGGTCAATATACTTTAATCAATTTTACCAGGTTGCTTCCGATCTTTTTCTTATCTCTCTTTTAGTGCAAAGATACACTATAGTCATAATTGATTTTTTTAAATGGTTTAATTGAATTTATCAATAAGTAATGATTTTTTTTTCACCTTGTACGAAGTCTATATTGATCGTTGGAGTCCCAAGTAAATAATATAATTGGACTATTTGATAATTAAAACTATTCAATTTATGAGTAAATTTGAATAATTAATATAAATTGTGAGTTAAATATTAATTTAATTAAAATTCTATACACCTTGATTCATGGACTTTAAAATAAATTAGAGAAACTTTTAGAACCTAAGTAATTGAGAAACAAAAACCTATCGTGAGTGAAAGAATTATAAAAGAGGGGAAACAATTTTCAAATAAGATTTCAATTGCAATTTAATTCTTTCACTCTGTTCCCTGCATGATGCAATGCCAATAGGTATTGATTTTATCTTACATGTGTTGTGGGTCTGAGAATTCAACAATTATTGTGGACACGTATAGGTAGCAAATCAAAAAACTTATAAAAAGTTTTCATGTTGAAGTGATTTTATGTTAGTGGATAATTATAATATAAATAAGTATGGGTATGTCTAGGAATAAGTGATGGTTTCCAAGTGTGGGTGCATGGCACATTAGAGGACTGATTTACTGGAAAGTGCAATTGACAATTGCAATAAACAGGACCATTACATGTTGATAATGTTTTCTAAGTATAAGTAGTATTATGTGTGGTGGTCATTTTGAAGGCATTGCAAATTGTGTTAAGATTGTATAGATGGCTGAGGGAGTGGAATTACAACACTAGGCCCTGAAGCATTAAGTTGCTCATGAAGATGTTATTCGTTCTGTCCAGTACTTTTAGTTTTTCGTTTTAGGCGTCTTCGAGTGTGTATATATATAGGTATATATTTACGTGTTAATATTGAAGAAATTGAAATATAATTCTAGGCTTAAAATTCTGAGAATTTAATAGGCGTATTATTAGTTTTGAAATTTAATTGTGAATTCCTATTTGATTAGATCGTGGTGCTACGGTTTCTATTCGGAACGGAAAGGCTCAAGTGTTTGATTGATAGTAATTCAACTAAGGCAAATGGACTTTCAAAACTTTGTAATTCTCATAGAATTCTCAAATTTTCCTTTCTTCTATATGTTATGCATGAAATATTTATGATATTACGAAAAATGGGTGATTAAATGTAAATGTGAGTTGGTGTGGTGATGTAACACTTGAATTGAAAGTGTGATTAAGTGATGTGAATTCTATATTGAGTTATGTGGTTGGGTTTCTTTATTGAACCCATATATTTTTGATAGTTGAGATGACTACATGTTATACTAATATTTGTTGTATTGCGACGCATTACCATCCCCTATATTATTGACGTTATATAGTGCATATAGATTGACATGAAAATGAGTGTTTGTTGAGATCACTGTTATAATCTAAGTTGGGCACGTGGAGATCGTCCGTGCTAGGAATGGTACATTGAGATCATCCCCACAGACGCGTAGAGATCGTCCGTGTCGATATATGCACCTCGCGAGTCCCCCATGGGTCACAAACCCTTGACGTATTCCTTAGAGGTATTGTGTATATACGATTTTGAGATGACTTGGCATTTGAGGTATATTAATTTACGGTGTTGCATTCCATCTCATCCTTGCATATTCTTGTCTGGCATGAGGTTATTCCTGTGAGACAACATCATCCTCCTATTTATGATCTTGTTTTACTTTAGAGACAACATCATTTGAGACCTATATTTTTCTTTCAAATCTATTGTAACACATTAGAGGTTTGTGCACGTGATAACTTGGTTTTAGAGGATTTTAATTAAGTTAATTTATTATCCACAGTTATAATTTTCACTTTATATTATTCTTCCGCATTTTATTATTACAATTGGAGTTTAGGCTGACTTGTCTTGATGGATAAGACGAATGCCATCATGTTCATTTTTGGTTTGTGACAGATATTAATTTTTTTGTTGAAAATATCTATTTTCATAATTGGTATATTTGTAGCCTTCAAGAATAATTACTATTGTATTAAACTTCTGTTAAATATGATATTCTACCTGGAAAAAATGTTTCTTGCTTAAATTGTAATTAAGTCTATTTATAATAATGATGTACATATAAATTTACTTTTTATCACTATGCTAGTAGTAGTATGTATCAGAGTCTAAATAGGAGTAGATCCAACCATGGAATCAAGTAAACAACACTTAGCGTAACAAATAAAAAGTTAACATCACTATTATAAATCAAATAATTGAATATTTCAAATAAAATCTCCAGATTTAAAACTTTATGTTGTCATTATTCTGAAACAGTAAAGTATCATTTAAAAAAATGAATGGATAGATGACTTCAAAGTTGAAAATTACTTTCATTAAAATATGCACTTTTATTTACAACATGGTCACTCAAATGATAATTTTAAATTGTTAATATTTTGCCAAATCAATGTTAAGAAATGTAATTAAATACTAAGCAATAAATATTGTTTTGATTCACTGGCTATTTCCTTCAAGTTAAACGGATGATTTTGAGAAGTTGAACTTATTTTGAAAGTTTAGAAAGATATTTATTAATTAAAAGTTAAATAAAAATTAAATTAATAATTGAGATAGATCATAGAAATCACAAATGACTTGATTCTAAAGAAGAAGAAAAAAATCGTTGAATGAGGTTATTTCGTTCCTCAACTAAAACGAAATTCGTCGATAATCTTTAATTAGCATTAATTTTTACTTAAACATCTTAAATAGCGTTACTTATTTAAACACTTTAAATAAAGTTTTGCTATATCATTTTGATATTTTTTCAATTACTATCTTGATAGTGTGTGTGTTGTATTCATTCTTAGTATATGAGCAATGTTTCTTCTTTATATATGAAAAAAGATACTTTATTTCCTTTCTCTTCTTTATTTTTTATTCTTACCACCTGCTGTACCTTTCAGTGTGGACATTTTGATGGAGAATCTCACCAAAAAAATGTCAAATTAAAAAGAATCACACTAGTTTTGAAAATATCTATAAGAACATAAAAAATAAAATACAATTTTTTTTTTTAAAAAAAAGTTCATTTCAGCTTGATCAGGTTCTTGTCAAAAAATTACTATTGATAAACAGTCCTTCAAATTAAATCTACTGCTAAGAGGAAAAATTTAAATTCAATGAAAACCAAACAAAGGAAAAAAAAGAAACAAGAAATAGTGCGGAAAGAAAGGAAGGATGAGTTGTGCAAGAAAATTAATAATTTTTATTTATTTATTTTCATTAATTTTTTTTTCTTCTTAATATTTCACAGTCAAATATCACATGTATTTTTTTTAATTAGTCATCATACTATATCATTTGTGAGTGTATTGCACGCTTTTTATAATTTTAATTAGTTGTCAAAAACAGTATCAAAATGCTTAAAATGAACAAGATCTTTGAAATGTCTAAAAAATAATAAATGCCTTCAAGAAATTCTAGTAAAAAATAAACTAAGAGAGAAAAATAATACACAACTTAAAATGGAAACAACTAGTAGTCGAATCCTCTAAATAAAAAATTATAAGAAAAATATAATAGTTTTTTGATAGTTATTATTTTTAGATTTGTTAAATAACTTTTCTCCAGAAATAATATCATTTTTTGTTGTAACTAAATTTCTCATTATTTAGAATATCAACTATCAAGTTTAGTGCTACAAGCTTCTGTGATAACCTCACTGTGCAAAATTTATATACACAATAAAGTACAAATTGAGAAATCATATCTTTGAAAATATTTAAACAATAAAAAGTCGAACTAACAAGCAAGGGGAATATATATAAAAATAAATAATTTTTAATCGATGTTTGAAATGATTATTAAATATCAAATATAAAAATTATGGAAGTTATAAACAAATAATTTTAACTAGTATATACGTAAGTAACAAACTCTATCGTTATCATTGAGCCAATCTATTAAAAATTAAGTGCATATACATTTTTAAAAAATGTCTTTTTCTATTGTTTCTAGATAATAATCAAAATTTTCATTGAAAATATATTATTTGTATCTCAAAAAAAATCATAATGTGTATACAAATATTGAAATGTTATAAGATTCTACAAAATTAATCTTATTATAGTCGGGATTTCTGGAAATCATTCTACATGTGAGAAATTAGCAGTCCTTAATAATTGTGAATTGTGTTTTAAAAAAAAAAAGACACAAACTAAGCAGGGAACAAAGGTAATTATTTAAAGTAAGAGGAAGATATCAGTAATGTTAACAAAGTAAAAGGACTTCCCTATAAGTTTCCAAATAATTTTAAAAATGGAAAAAAGTTTCACATTATCGTCCTCACCAGTCCACTGATTGCATTAGCAGTCCTCCTTTTTTCATCTTTTCATGTCCGGCAGCTGAACTCTGCTCACTCCGGCAGCTCAGTTCTACGGTTTTACACTTCCAAATCATGCAAAACCAAAGCTAGGAAGTGTTAATAATTGCTAGTGTTAGGGTTTTTTTAAGGTTGGATTTGCAATGGGGAACTGTTGCAGATCTCCGGCAGCTGTTGCTAGAGAAGATGTGAAGTCCTCTAACTACTCCGGCAACGATCACGGACGGAAAGACAAGTTCAGCGGTGGAAACAAGCAAAAACCGATCACTGTGTTAACTGATGTTAAAAAGGAGAATGTTGAGGAAAGGTATTTGGTAGATAGAGAGTTAGGAAGGGGAGAATTCGGGATAACTTACCTTTGTATAGATCGTAGCAGTAGGGAACTTTTGGCTTGCAAGTCGATTTCGAAACGGAAGTTACGGACAGCTGTTGATGTGGAGGATGTAAGGAGAGAAGTTGCTATTATGAAGCATTTGCCACAGAATTCAAGTATTGTGAGTTTCAGGGAAGCGTGTGAGGATGAAAATGCGGTTCATTTGGTGATGGAACTGTGTGAAGGCGGTGAGCTGTTTGATAGGATCGTTGCGAGGGGGCATTATACTGAACGAGCAGCAGCTGCTGTTACACGGACGATTGTGGAGGTTGTGCAGCTTTGTCACAAGCATGGAGTGATTCATAGAGATTTGAAGCCTGAGAACTTTTTGTTTGCTAATAAGAAGGAAAATTCACCTCTCAAAGCAATTGATTTTGGCCTGTCAATCTTCTTCAAGCCAGGTAAAAAGGAAAACTTTAATTGGTCTACAATAACACTAGCAAATGCATATAGTTTATCTTTCACTTTCTTGCTGTTTGCCCAGATTAATGTTCTTTGTTTTATGATGTTAGGGAATGTAGATTTATACAACTTAGATATAAAATTTTCCTGTGAAAATATGCCATCATCAGGAGAGTCCCCTGGATTAGAACCAAAAGAATAAAGATTATATCAGCAATTGTGACAATTCGCCAGAGGATTGTTACAATGTTGTCTAGTGATGTGCTCCCAGAAAGGGAATGGTAGTAAGGCTACCTCCTGATGTGCCTAGGGCTATGGTTCAATGGTAGGAAAATGCATGAGGTGTGGTTTAGGCGCATATCACGGGTTGGAACTCTGTGACTGATGGAAGGCTGCTATATAAGTGGGAGTATGATGAGGTGCAGGACCATCCTCCCCAGTGTCTAGAACCTGCAAGCACAAACAGAGTTGGACCAGATACACAGGGTTTTCTCGTTTACAATAAATAAATAAAGTTATTTACTGATGTTACATACTTTTATAGGAAACTGAAATCTGCGGGTGAGTTCAGGTATTGGTTCCTGACAAAGGGTTCTTGCTGTGTGGGCCTTTTTACTTCTATATGACCTCAGATAAAATTTGGTGGACTCTATGTTAGTTATTACAATCCCTAACGGTTCACTGTGTAGAACAAACAAAGATTGTTCATAAGCTTGAAAGAAGTTATATTCAGTTGATGCTGGAGAAAAAACCAGCATCGTCTCCTTCTTTCTTTTTGTACTGTAACTCTATTAGCACCACTTATGTGCCAAGCTAGCTCAATTAGTACTACTTACTAGCGGAAAAAAATAGTAGATTCACTTTGTCTCATACTCTCATTGAACTCTCTGGCTATATAGAGGAGGAAGTTAGTTTTGGTTATAGGATTAAGCAAAGGGGATAAACGTTTTACCAAACAAAGAAGGGACTATTGTTTCTTCCGACAGCCCCCCAGTGCTCTTTGGCCTTGAAATTGATTGGATTATGTTGGACTCATTGCACTTAACTGTGTGTTACAGTTTGTGTGTCAGAGTTTGAATCTCAGTGAGATGAGATGCTCTCTACTTCTCTCATTTAATTCCAGTTGATTACCTTTTTGTTCATTGTAAAAGTCAAAAGTCACAATTTACTAATTGGAGTGCTAATATCATGGGCCAAGTTGCAAGTTAAACTTGTGACAAGGGTTTGACTTAACCTATACGAGGTAATTGCATTTGAGCTGATTTTGCAAACTGTTGGTCAGTTGTTTCATGATCAATTTATTGGTTGAAGGGTCTTGTAGATGACTATATTCTAGCAAACATATACTCGGTAGAATATTTCCGTCAACATACTTAAAACCTATGTTGCTCGGACTCTTCAAAAATGTCGATAGGTGCGTGTCGGATCCTCCAAAAATAGTGTATTTTTTGAAGGATCTGACACAGGTGCGGCAACATTTTTTGAGAGTCCGAGCAACTTAGCTTAAAACAATGCTCACTTGCTTTCTATGTGAATTTCGTCATATTCTGATACTTGCAGTGTGAGACCTAAATTATTGTCTAACTGCATTATTTGTTTAGATTAGACAACTTCAAGCTTTGACCCTCAAGAAGAATGAAGTTGAAGTGGAATTAGACAGGAATTTTGTTATTCTGCAGCCAAAAGGGCAAGAATTTGTTGCAAAAAGAGTCCAAAACAGCAAACAAATTTAGAAAGAAACTAAAGGGACAAAGGCGCATGGCCCCACATGCCTTGCCCTTTGTCCCTTAATTGCCGTCAACTAAACTTCAAGGGCTAGGTGCATGACCCCCCACGCCTTATAAGGCGCATGGCCGTGTGTGCCTTACACCTTATTGGGTGGGTCCTTGCCTTCTTTCACAAAGCCACCCCTCCCATTGACCCTCCCCCCAGAGGCTTCATGTAAATTATGTGTCTAATAATATTTATTATGTTAAAAAGTATACATTAAAATATAAGTGCGAATACTACTTCATTAACTCAGATACCTAATTGATCACATCCATCTTGAGCGGGTTATTAAAACTCAATCCATCAATAGATTCAACCTGTACATACACAACATGCATTGGTTGGTGTAGTACTTGGGCATCTACAATGATGGTGCGCTAGTAGGATAGATTGTAATAAAAAAGATATAGTTATACTAATTAGTATTTTTGAATTCGATGTGTGGTAATATGTGCTCAATCCATTGGTGGTGTGCTGTGGTTATGGCACTTTTGCACCTAGAAATTCATTGCTACTACTATGCTCTAGTTTGAAGGTTAAATTAAACATATTATATTTCCATTCAGTCGAATTGTGCTCTTTTGATCCTTTAATTTGTAGATATTTATAAACAACAACAACAACATACCCAGTGGAATCCCACAAGTGGGGTCTGGGGAGGGTAAAATGTACGCAAACCTTTCCACTATCTCATAGAGATAGAGAGGTTGTTTCTAGAAGATCTCCTCTCAACAGTATCAGGCCCCAAAAGCAGAACTGTAGATATTAATAATTTTTCATAATTATGAATTATTTTACCACTTAATTATTCGTGTGCTATGTTAAAGTCATATTATTTCTTCATACTTAACGATAATATAGTGTAACAAAATCATCAAAATATAATATATTTTTACATGAAGGAACCAAAACTACCCATTTAATTAATTAAAAATTAAAAATGTTCAAATAATAGGTTAGTTTTTCTTTTTTTTTTTTTTGGGGGGGGGGAGGAGCTTTGTGAAAGAAGGGATGGGTCCTACCAATAAGGTGTAAGGCGCATCGGCCCTTATGCCTTAGAAGGCATGTGGGGCCATGTGTCTTGCCCTTGATGTTTACTTGATGGCCATGAAGGGACAAAGGGCAACCTGTGTGCCGCCGTTCGCCTTTGTCCCTTTTGGTTTCTTCTAAATTTGTTTGCCCTTTTGACATTTTTTGAAACAATATCTTGCCCTTTTGACTCTGGACTCGATTGGTGCCAAGATGCAAACAATTTGGATTTCTAGGCATAGTGATGCAAATAGATGAAGATGTAACATGAGTTTTAGAATAAGATGTAACACTGGAGCAGTTTTCTTCTTTCTTAGTTTTCTGTTGTATATTTTATAGATTTTTCTTTCCTTTTCATTTTATATCTGGGAAACAAGAGATCAGGTGACCAACTAAATATAGGATCGAAGTTTCAGATTTTTTCTCCCCTACAAAAGTACACAGCCCTTCCTTTGTAAAGGACATCCTTGCTGTTACTCAAATTCATCTTCAGCCTTTGGGTTTTGTTCAAATAATTAAGAATAGTTTTGTTTGACTTGACAAACATTTGCTGGGGTTCTTAGTTGCATAATAATGCTAACTCAGATGATTACTTAAAAAAGAAAAGGATGAAGCTAATTTTTGATATCTAACCAGATGTTTGTTCTCTGTACTTCCCTTTGTAAGGAAGTAGGAAAAAAGAAATAGCTTAGATAACTAGATAGTAAATTCAGATCCAATCAGCAAGGCACACGGTCTTGGACATTTATCCTTTTGGCAAATAACTGTTCTCTTTCCTTATTGTTTGGTACTTTGGGCTCGTCTTTTTGCCCTATTACTGACCTATTCAATCTTTATCGTTGCTATTCTTAACTTTACATATTGCAAAAATTTAGTCTTGATTTTTTTTTCAGGTGAGAAATTCTCAGAAATAGTTGGAAGTCCCTATTATATGGCTCCTGAGGTTCTCAAACGAAACTATGGACCCGAAATAGATATATGGAGTGCAGGAGTCATTTTATATATTTTGTTGTGTGGGGTTCCCCCCTTTTGGGCCGGTAAATGCTCTTCCTGGAGATTTGATTCTTCCTTTCTGTCCATGCTTCATATGTAGCATTTTTAGATGCCACTCTGTCATTTTATTGAAGTGAATCTGTTCATACAGAATCTGAACAAGGTGTTGCCCAAGCCATTTTACGTGGGGCAATAGATTTCAAGCGGGAACCCTGGCCAAGTATTTCAGAAGGTGCTAAAAATCTGGTCAGGCAAATGTTAGAGCCAGATCCAAAGCTTCGGCTGACTGCAAAGCAAGTACTTGGTATGTTATGTTTCACATATGCTTATTAATTATTTTTGGGAAAATCCTCGCGTTTATCGCAGATATATAGAACTACTGGATAGCCTAATTGGGCAAGAATCAGCTCTCCAATGCGCTTTGCACATACTGTAAGACATGCATGCATGTTCTATACTCCACCGGCTCCAATATATCTGACGTAGTTGGAATTGTTACAGAGTGGAAGAAAGAAATGATGACTTTTGAAATTGACGGTCTAAATATGACTATACACTTTTGAAACTTGTGACCTTAAACATGCCATAACATGTGTGTGGGTCTAAAAGCTTCTCAGTTTGGGTAAAATGGAAAGGGTAAACTTAATTCTTCCCAAGTTTACAATTATGTCGTACTTTTTGGAACAAATTTAAAAGGGATGTTAGTCACATAAACTACAATGGAGAGAGTGTTAGTTGGACGGGCTGAATAGATGACTCCGTAGAAGGGTCAGTATGTGAGGCATAAGATTATACCTAGTAAAAACTCCTGCAACTGCATCAGCAGGCTAATGATCAAGTAGTTGAGATTATCGTACAATATTTCTATCTGTGATTTATCCTCTAACTGTAGCTAAAACTATAAGATCACACCTAATAACAAAATGCAAAGACGGCATCAATACGCTAATGATCAACCAGTTGAGATATAGCACACTTCTTCTATTCAGTAATTTTACTCTCTAAAATTGTACCTAACTAGTAACCATCATTCAGATGCTAATGGGGGTGTCTTGGGCGAGCTGTATATATGTATGACAATATAGATGTAAATTGGTTCATTCTGGATAGTACTGATGAGTACAACTGTTTTTTAATTTTACATGAACCCTCCTTTATAATCTTCATAAGAAATTGTTTGATCAATGTTTTTCTTTTGGGGATATAGTATCATCACACGTTCACATTTAACCCAAACCTCAGTATTGAGTAATGTTGAATGGGTATGTTGATTAATCATTTTCGAGGTGCCTTAAACTTTTGTTATGTTTAATTGTATGATTTATGATCATATAATTAGTCTTCCTAGCGTTATAGTTATTAGAACTTATCAAAGCTTTCTAATGGTTTCATTCCTATTTCTTGCTAAATTTTTGTTGAGAGATTTGTGTATCGGCTTGCAAGTACCACACAAGATAAAGGCAGATGAAACGGCTGGCAAATCAAGTGGTAATGATTTTTGTATTTTCTTTGTTGTTTGGGAGCACAAGATGTATATACATGTTGGCAGCAATGGTGAGGCGTATAGTACAAGCAATGGTAAATTATCATAGGCAATTTGTCCCTTGCACAGTGTTATCCTTGTGGGAGAAGCCTAGGCAATAGTCTAACCTTTAAGAGACTTGCAAGCTCCATACGGTGGTCAAATCTTCTTCAAAATGCATGAGCTTGAAGTAAATTTAGGGCAATTTAGCTTCTCCTTACAGCCAAAACCGAACTCTAACCAGATCAAAATGTGAATTCCCATTCTTTGTGGGATGTCATCTGATTGGATCTGTGGTCATTTTGACAGAGTGGTATGGCTCTGATAGCCAGCGAGGGGTTAAACATCTCAATAAGATCAACTTTC
The DNA here is from genome assembly GCA_025774065.1 of Solanum ossicruentum. Taxonomy (NCBI): domain Eukaryota; kingdom Viridiplantae; phylum Streptophyta; class Magnoliopsida; order Solanales; family Solanaceae; genus Solanum; species Solanum ossicruentum. The sequence goes on along the minus strand of JAOTQR010000109.1, from coordinate 553,373 downwards.
ACTTGCAACATTTATATAATAGGACATTTGTAGAGCTGCAATGGTTAAAGGAAATTTGTTGTGGAGTCATGGGTCCTCCCAGATAATTTGGACATAATAAAGGAAATGGTACATTGAACCACAAGCAACCTGTAAGATTTGGGATGATGAAGGATTAAGACAAGGAAAAAGCATGGGGACAGCCAAGTAGATCCAGTAGAACAGAGAAAATATGTTCTTTGATGGATTAGTCAACAAAAGAAAAAATTCTGTTCAGCTTGCTCAGGGTAAAGTGGGCTGTTTGATTTGGATAGCCAGCAAAATAAGTTCTCTGTTAACAGTTGTTACAGCATGCTGATAAGGGGAAACAGTTTACTGGGATAATATTGACCTTGGAAGATTATTTGGAAGACTAAAGTTCCTGTTAAGGTAGCGTGTCTGGGATGGATTGCAACCCAAGGGGCATGTCCAACTCAAGATTATCTATAAAAGAGAGGCTTTACTTTGTGTGATAGATGCTATTTTTGTGAAGAAGAACAGGAAACACTCGAACACTTTATTAAAGAAGTTGGTTGATTTGTTAGTTAGGTTTGTTAGCTGAATTAGTTAATTCAATTAATTAGTTGTGATTAGTTAGAATTAGTTTTGGGAACCAATCCCATGAGGTGCAGGTACTCTGTAAGTAATATGGGTCTAAGTGTATGTGTATATATATACACTTCAGTTACTGTACACACTGTACACAGAAGAAGTAATATAGAAAAATCAATACCTCACTTTACTCTCTCTTCCAAATACTCTTCTCTCTTTCACTCAAGGCCCTAAACCAATATGGTATCAGAGCCTCACAGATCCAGAAGGATCTGATTCACAAAGTTCAGTAGGCAGAAGCCATTGACGATCGACAGAGTCGACGAAGATGGTGGCAACAGACGCGAATTCTACTTCAACTGGAATTTCGCTTGATACAGTTGATGGGTGGAGAAGAACAGGAATCATCCCCTGTATCTTCATCCATCAGATACTCCTGGGAGCATACTGACCTCAGTTCAACTCACATGAGCTGAAAACTACTCACTTTGGAGTAGATCGATGCTAATTACACTCCGTGCCAAGAGCAAATTGGGATTTGTTCTCGAAACGTGTAAGAAATCTCATTACAAGCCTGAATTGGAAGAGCAATGGGAGAAATGCAATGCATTTGTCCTTGCATGGATCATGAATACCATCTCCAAGGAACTACTGAGTGGGATCGTATATGCCTTGGATGTAGCAGTGCTTTGGGTTGATCTGAGTGAGAGGTTCAACAAAGTCGATGGATCTAGGAGCTATCAGCTTCACCGAGAAATTAGCACCCTAAGTCAAGGTAACATGACTATTTCAAGATACTTCAGTAAGATGAGACTTTTGTGGGATGAATTTGATGCTTTAGTGCCTCCACCTGCTTGCGATTGTGACAAATCCAGAACGTATGTTGATCATATTCAATATTTGCGTCTGTTTGCATTTTTGATGGGATTGAATGAAGTGTATAGTCATGCTCGTAGTCAAATCTTTATGATGAACCCTTTGCCCAATGTGAGTAGAGCCTATGCTATGGTTATCTCTGATGAAAGTCACTGGATCCAAAATAAATGGAGAAGTTAATGAGTCCATGGCAATGTATGTTGGAAAGGGAAATTGCTATGCAGGAGGAGGTTATGAACATCACAAAGGAAAAGGAGTTTATGACAATGTAGGGAGTAGTGGTCAGTTGGCACTCTATGCAGGGAAAGGTAGCAATGCAGGCAACTTCAACATCCATAAGCAGAAAAGGAATCTGTTCTGTGATTATTGTAAGATGCATGGACATACTAGAGACATATGCTACAGGCTTGTTGGCTATCCAACTGATTGGAAAGTCAAGAAGAAATCAAGACCTAATGTGATGCAGAGTAACAAAATGCAGGTGAATCATGTAGCCACTTTCAAAGATGAGATGGACCTAAGGGACGAATTTGCTCCTGTTGTTCCTATGATGAAGGAAAAGAGCATGGAGTCTGGCCCAATCATCACACAACCTATTTCAGTCCGGGACAATATAACAGGATTCTACATATGTTGGAGAAAGAAGAAGCAAGATCAAGCTCGGGCAAGGAGCTAGATAACATGGCAGGTATGATAACCATATCCAATGCTTTGTCTGTAAATAATGATAGCACACATACAAGGGTTGAGAATGAAAAGGGAAGTTGGATAGTTGATTCAGGTGCTACTTGTCATATGACATACAAGCGGAATAAGCTTTGTCATACATCTAATTGTGCAAATAAGGTGGTGCATTTGCCTAATGGTGAGACTGCACCAGTGTCACACACTGGTTCCTACTGCACAGTTGATGGGGATGTGTTAGAAAATGTGTTGGTGGTCCCTGCATTCAAGCATAATTTGCTATCAGTGTCTAAATTGACAAGGCAATTAAATTGCTCAGCTAATTTTTTCCCTGAGTCCTTTGTGCTTCAGGACCTCTTTAGTGGAAAGGTGAAGGGGATTGGTAAAGAGGTTGATGGACTGTACTACCTACTTGCTGCATTGCAATGTGAAGAGAGCAACAAAAATCAGACAATGTTGATGGCACAACACTCCAGTGCAGACAAGCTGCTGTGGCATAACGGACTGGGGCATCCTTCTATAAGAGTGTTACAACATATGTTCATAGATAGTTGTTTCAGTGATAATGATGAATGTAGTAAGTGTTCTGTTTGTCCACTTGCTAAACAGACTAGATTACCCTTTCCCTTGAGTATGTCTAGAGCAATAGCTGCTTTTGACTTGGCCCATCTTGATGTGTGGGGACCCTACAGGATTGCTACTCATAATAGTTTCAGATTCTTTCTAACCATAGTTGATGATCATTCAAGAATGTGTTGGCTGTATCTGATGAAATTGAAAAATGATGTGTTTTCACTTTTAAAATCTTTTTTGACATTAGTAAAAACTCAGTTTAATAGGAATGTTAAGAGGATAAGAATTGATAATGGAACTAAGTTCTTCAACAATGAGTGCTCTAATTTACTGAAGTCTCTTGGTATTATTCATGAAAGTAGCTGTCCATATACTCCACAGCAGAATGGAGTGGTTGAAAGAAAACATAGGCATATACTTGAGGTGGCTAGAGCAATCAGGTTTCAAGGTAACATTCCCATCAGATTCTGGGGAAAGTGTGTGCTGTTTGCTGTATACTTGTTCAACAAACTCCCTACTCCAGTTTTGAAGGGCAAGTCTCCATATGAGCTGTTTCATGGTCACAGGGCAAAGATTGATCACCTAAGAACTATAGGTTGCTTATGCTATGTAACCAAAGTGATCAAGCAGGAAAAGTTCTCTCCTAGAGCTGAGGCTTGTGCACTGATGGGATATTCACCAACTCAGAAAGGTTATCTGTTGTACAATTTATCTCAAAGAAAGCTCATCATCAACAGAGATGTTATATTCAAGGAGGATGTGTTTCCTTTCAGACTAGTGCTCAACAGGCAGAAGCCAATATTTCCTACTGAGCCTATTGCATCTGATGCTGATTTTCCTGTATGTGATGAAGACATGATGAAGACAGAGAACTGCCTATGCCCATTTCTGCAGCTGATACAAACAAAGGTGATCTCACAGTCATGAATGATGATCTACCAGGACCAGAAGCTGATTCTAATGAACGATCTGCTGACCAGTCTGGTGATCCCATTGCTGCAACTGAATTGATGCTTAGAAGAACTGAGGAGATTCCAGCCAAAAAGTCCATCAGAAACTCTCATCCTCCTATTTGGATGAAGGACTATGTGACTCAGACAACTAGAACTCATCATCATTCTCAGAGTAACTATGTTTCCTATGACAACATTTCATCCAAGTACAAAACCTATTTGTCTATTTTCTCCACAGAGGTTGAACCTAGAACTTTTGAGGAAGCAGTCAAGGACAACAAGTGGATACAAGCTATGCAGCAGGAAGTGCAGGCTCTAGAAGAAAATGGAACCTGGGAAATAGTTACACTACCTGAAGGGAAGAACATTGTTGGCTGTAAATGGGTGTACAAGATCAAATACAAAGCTGATGGCCAGATTAATAGATTTAAGGCCAAACTAGTGGCCACGGGATACAACCAAACTGAGGGAATTGACTACCAAGAGACATTCTCTCTAGTTGTAAAGATGGCAACATTTAGATCCATCGTAGCATTGGCTGCTACTCAGAACTAGAACATCTTTCAGATGGATGTCTTCAACGCATTTCTACAAGGAGATCTGCTTGAAGAAGTATATATGGAGCTGCCCAGAGGATTCTACAGTGTTGAGAAGGGAAAGAATCTTGTATGTAAGCTGGTGAAATCTCTATATGGACTCAAGCATTCCACTTCAAGACAGTGGAATGCCAAGTTGACTGAAGCATTGCTACACTCAGGTTATTCACAAAGCCATATGGACTATTCTTTGTTCACAAAGAAAAGGGATGGTGGAATGGTGATAGTCTTAGTGTATGTTGATGATCTGTTACTCGCTGGGAATGATGCAAAGTTGATAGAAGAGACCAAGCATGTTTTACATAGTCACTTCAAGATCAAGGGCTTGGGTGAGCTTAAATATTTTCTGGGGATTGAGTTCATGAGATCAAGTAAGGGCATACTGATGAATCAAAGAAAATATGCACTGGAACTAATAGCTGAAGCAGGTCTGGGCAATGCCAAGGCTAGCATGGCACCATTGGAATGCAATCAAAAGTTGACCAGTGTTGAGTTTGATCCAGACAATGTGTATGAGGACATTCCAAGGTATCAAAGGTTGGTTGGCAAACTACTCTATCTCACTATCACAAGGCCAGACATAGCCTTTGCAGTTCAATTACTGAGTCAGTTTATGCAAAGACCCAAAGTGTCAGATTGGAAGGCTGCATTGAGAGTAATCAGATACATCAAGATGGCACCTGGAAAGGGGTTGCTTATGAGTTCTGGTCAGAAGCCTCAGCTGAATGGATATTGTGATGCAGATTGGGCTGCATGCCCTAGCACAAGGAGATCAATCACTGGTTTTATCTGAAATTTGGTGACTCACTCATTTCTTGGAAGTCTGAGAAGCAACATACAGTGTCTAGGAGCTCCACAGAAGCAGAGTACAAAAGTCTAGCTGCATTAACAACTGAGATTGTGTGGGTCACAAGGTTATTCAAGGAGTTAGATGTGGATTTAACAGAACCAGCTTTCATTTTCTGCGACAACCAGTCTGCACTGCAGATTGCTGCCAATCCAGTCTTCCATGAGCGCACCAAACACATAGAAATAGACTGCCACTTCATTAGAGAGAAGATCCAACAAGGGCTCATCAAAACTATCTACATTAACACGAAGGATTAGCAGGCTGATTTGCTCACCAAAGCGTTAGGAAGAACACAACATGACTTCTTATTGAGCAAGCTTGGATTATTGAATCTCTTCAATATATCCAGCTTGAGGAGGAGTGTTAAAGAAGTTGGTTGATTTGTTAGTTATGTTTGTTAGCTGAATTAGTTAATTCCATTAATTAGTTGTGATTAGTTAGAATTAGTTTTGGGAACCAATCCCATGAGGTGCAGGTACTCTGTAAGTAATATGGGTCTAAGTGTATGTGTATATATATACACTTCAGTTACTGTACACAGAAGAAGTAATATAGAAAAATCAATACTTCAGTTTACTCTCTCTTCCAAATACTCTTCTCTCTTCTGCTCAAGGCCCTAAACCAATACACTTATTTCGCTTGCAGATTCTCTAGTTAATGTTGGGAAGTTTTTCTAAACATTTGTGGCATCTCATGGGTGATGTCTTAAGATGTTATGGGTCGGTAGAAAGCTGGCAAGTTAAAAGGGTTCCTACTAGGCTGAAACAGATATAGAAGACTATCCCACTCTGCATCTTCTGGGCAATCTGGCTGGCAAGGAACAAGGGCTTGCTTTAAAGGGTACAGAGATGACCTTTCTAGAGTTAAAAATAAGTTCTAGATTATCTGTAATCTGGTGTAATAGCAATATGTAAGTTAATCTAGATCAGTACATGAATTTTCTGGAGTTGTTAGCTAGAAAAGAGTAGCAGAAACCCTGAGGGGTTGGTCCTGGTTAAACCTTGGGCAAAAATGCCACAAGGTCACAGGACCGAATCCCCAGGGCCACTGATGTGTTACCCGGTCGTGCGTCAGGGCCCCGTGGAATAATAGTCGGGTCCGCAAAGCAGGCACCGCACACCACGGTTATCAAAAAAAGAAAAAAAGAGTATCAGATTCTCTGGTATTCTCTGGTCATGTTCTGTTTGATTCTTGTATCCTTCTGTACCTTCTTGATACTGTTTCAATAATACTCCACACCTTATCAAAAGAAAAAAAAACCCAGTGGCAATTCATATTTCCTTACAAGACTACTAAGGTCTTTCTTGTATTAAAATTTATTCTGGATGCTTGGTGATTTCCGAGGCTTATATCAATCGCCTGTTATTAGAAAGCCTATATTATGCCTCTTGTTTTTTATGAATTGAACAAGTTCTGTCTTCTTGTAGAGCACCCTTGGCTTCAAAATGCTAAGAAGGCTCCGAATGTCCCCCTTGGAGATGTTGTGAAGTCACGGCTCAAGCAGTTTTCGTTGATGAATAGGTTTAAGAGGAAAGCTCTGAGGGTGTGTGCATTTAATCTGAAGCTCTTTTTATCTATATGTAGCTTTTGCACTTCTTGGACCACTAAAACGTGCATGTCCAAATGCAGGTGATTGCTGATTTCTTGTCTAATGAAGAAGTTGAAGACCTCAAAGAAATGTTTAACAAGATAGACACTAATAATGATGGCATTGTTTCAGTCGAAGAACTAAAAGCAGGACTAAAGCTCAACTCCCGGCTGGCAGAATCTGAAGTACAGATGCTTATTGAAGCCGTGAGTCCACCTTTTTATTTCTTGACAAAATTGTTTTCCTGAATTTCCCACTTTTTATCTGAGGTTGACATAGATGCGGCTTAGTATCTGTTAATATCATAGGAGAATATGCTTTCTGGTATTGACGGTGATAACATCTGCATTGGTTGTCATGTGACATGAAATGTTTAAAATTCATAAATAAGTGAAGTTTCCATTTCCCTCTGGGATATTTTCTGGTGACTTTGGGAATCAGCTGAAGTTAAGTATCAAGTTGGAACTAGCGAGGGTGGGGACTTGGAAAAATGTAAGTTCGTGAGGGATTATGCTTTAAATTCTTTAGTTATACATCATGTTAACATTAACTAGTTTTTCATTCTATGTTTATGAAAATATCCATTTTAAAATAACAACTCTGCTAGCATACTCAATGAGTTCTTGTCTTCTTTCTTTTGATCTGTTTATCTGATTGGAAATGAAGAATTGTCCATTTTCAATACTTCTACTTTGATTTGATTTGTGTCTTCCAGTGAGTTCTTTGCATTTTGCACTCCTAATCTATTAGTTTCTTTACGAAGCCATATAATAAATAGTTCATTTTGTAACGGATGAAGGAATTACATTTTAAAACTTAATAGGGGAAACTACAGTGGTCTAGTCTCAAAAAAGTTTTCATTGTACTCCACTAATAAAACAAATCTCTCTAACCCTCAGGGGTTGGCTAAGTGGTAATAGACTCGAGCCTTGGGGTTTGCTCCCTTTCAAGGTCTCAAGATTGAAACCCACTGGGTGCAAACAATTTATGAGGGCCATCGGACTGGGTAAAACCTGAATTAACCATGGTGCACTTGAGGGAAACTCCTTGCCGAGGGCCTGTGTACCCCGGGATTAGTCGGGGCTCTAAGAGACTCGGACACCCGCTGCAAATTAAAAAAAAAAAAAAACAAATCTCTCTCTGTTTTCCATGCTAGTTTTCGTCAAGTTCTCTTTTCCAATTCTTTGACAAATTTTTAAAAATCCTGCAGCTCCAGATCTTACTGAAAAACTAAAACCCTTTACTAGCCTGTGCTGCTCTACTCCAGCACGGAATTTCATAGTCAAATTAAAGAAGATATATAATTTAAATGTAAAGGTCTGAACATACCTCAATTTTACATCTTCCTTCTACTAAACTTTGACCTTTTTTTGTTAAAGCTAGGAAAACAGGGCTCTGTCTAGTTGAAACCAACCCCATCACATGTCATGCTTCTGCACTATGGGAGCACATCACCATAGGAACATGCATGCACTTATGTTGAAGTTATAGATTTTTATTTTAGTCAATGATGAATTAATACATTCCCCTTTGCAAGTTAAAGAGTAAAAAAGAAAAATTAATGGGGAAACCCTCAGTGATTGAAACTGTTTGGACATGAATGGGATGTGAATTATCACTAATCAAGTGCTTTTTTATGTGACTGAATTTAAAAACAAAGCACATCTTGCTAAGCCTATAGCCTAATTTACAAAATAAACACTTTAATGATTTTGCAAAGAGATAAACAGATTAGGTGGCAAATTATGAAAAGTAAATGGATAGGGTGCACTAAAAAGATATGGTTCAAAATGCAAATAACTCTCTTGCAGTCACTGTCTTTGGCTTCTCTTTTATATCTGCAGTTAGTTGATGATGCTGGTTAGGACAAGCATGCAGCCCTGTTACTATTTTTGTTTTCTTATGTAGTTCATTGCACATTATTTCATTGAAGCATTGTCAATGGTCAAGTTAGTTTAATATATTCCACTGAATGCCCTCTACTACATTCCCCAAACCCATCCCCATCCCCCAACCCAATAAAAGAAAGAGGAAAAGTCAAAGTTAGGAAGCCGTTAACATGGGATTACTTTGTTTCCTACAGATTGATACTAATGGCAAAGGGACCCTGGATTATGGAGAATTTATAGCCGTTTCCCTCCATCTTCAAAGGATGGCTAACGATGAACATCTGCACAAAGCTTTCGCTTATTTTGACAAGGATGGAAATGGTTACATTGAGCCGGATGAGCTTCGGGATGCCTTGATGGAGGATGGAGCAGATGACTGCACCAATGTGGCAAATGACATTTTCCAGGAGGTTGATACGGACAAGGTGAACATGCTGCTGATGAAAATAAGCCTCTGCTACTAACATGCTTTAGCTTGGGATGGTATTTCCCTTATCTTCTCTTTCTATGAATGCAGGATGGGCGCATCAGCTTTGAAGAATTTGCAGCCATGATGAAAACTGGGACAGATTGGAGAAAGGCATCTCGACATTATTCAAGAGGGAGATTCAATAGTCTGAGTGTGAAGCTAATGAAGGATGGTTCACTTAACTTGGGAAATGAGTAAGGTTTACATACTTCACTGTTTCATTCATCAAAATCAAGATTTATATCAGTGTATCTTTGATCTCTTCCCATTGTTTTATGGGGTTCCCATGAAATTGTTGGCTTGCCAGTATTCCAAAGTGGCGACTTCATCTGGGTAACCTTTATAACCATTTGAAACATCGAGTGTATCCTATCCACTTCCTGTTGACAGATTTTCCTTGTTCCAAATTTTTGTACAAAAAATATTTTCTTGTTTCACTATCGTCTGTGTCTATTATTAGGATTGACATGGAGCTAAAATACATGGAAGTGTGCTAGTTCAAATGGCTTTTATTTTTTTTCCCCTTTTTCTCGAATCCTCATTTTCCTAATGTGATTTGTATGTACTGTCGCTGTGTAAGGCAGGTGAAAAGGAACACTAATTCTATTGGCTCTAAACCTGCATTCTTCTTGGATTACAGTTCGTTTATGTAAAACTAAAGAGTTCTCTTTTGATATTTCTGGGGCCTGTTTTTCTTCTTGTCTTAATTCGCACAAGGTCTTTTGATAAATTGGAACTTCAATACGGAAAGTTGCCTTCACACAATAAGATTCTGAAATTGATTTAGTAGTATGAATTTTAAGAGTTGGCGGTGTCCTGTCATGCAACTATTCAAGTGCATTTTGATTTTTGATAAATGACGAAGTGGTCATTGGCTAGACTTATGACTTTATAAATGATTTAAGAATGTTAATGAAGATTATAAAGAGATTCTATATTAACCAATGTCCAATAGATTGAAAAGTTCGAATATCTTAAAAAATATATTTTGCAACTTATAAAGCAATCCCTTCTGTTATATTTTATTTTTATTAATTATTATTGATTGGTCTTAAAGAACATTAAAGTCATTGATTACTATTCTTTGAATATAAAAATTATTATAGTTCTTTTTTTTTTCTATTGTAAAATGACATACATTCATTGAATTGAAATCTATATATCTAATATAAACGATCTAGTATTTGGAATGTATTTGCAGGATTTATTAAGAAAAAACATATTGCGTTAGGCTCATTAAAAAGGAAAACAATTTCTATCATGAGTTTATTTATCTACGGGACTCGAACTTGAAACATATGGTGATTAAAACCCAATATCTTAAATTGATCCCTCGGGCAAAGCCTATTGAACCTTGAAAAGTAACCGTAGTTTGGGAGGGTACGAAAAGTGCACCAATTTTTAACATAGAAGACTCGGTGTTCCCGGTATGAAAGGATGGAGGGTTTTGCATCTTAGTCCAAAGTTATAGGACATTTTTGGGCTTTGTCGTATTTTCTTTGTCAAAAAAATGTGATAATATTCGGCAAAACAAGCTGTTAAAAATTCGTTGAAATTTTTTTATCCAATATCTATTGTCAGTAATTTATTGTTATTGGCAATGTTTCGAAGGGATTATTTCCCGTTGAAATTTATGAAGATTGTAGTAATAGTAAAGATGTAAAAATTTATGTAAGGAGGAAAGAGCTTTTGAAGAAAGACTTGTAAAAGTGTTTGGATGGATTTAAAAGCTGGTCAAATCAACTTTTAAGTCCTTTTTAAAAGCTATGCTAGGCAGCATTCCGCGAACATGGAGGCTATGCTAGGCAGCACTCCACGGATACGAATCCTCTCCCACGAATATGGAGGTCTAAATAAATTGACCACTGCAAATGCAGAGCTATAGGCGTAAACACGGAGAACAACATTTACCTGCACCAACTAAAAATCAGCCAAACACAACTTAGGACAATCACAATATGGACGCTCGAGATTCGTCCGGAACCTAGTGAGCACAAATCAAACATGGAATCCTATTAGAAATAGCATTCCAGATTCAATGAAACCATCAGAATTCGAATTTGGGACCTCTTTGGCCCAGAACCTGAGATTAATTAGGACTCAAATAATTTCGAAACTTTAAAAATTACAACGAAGTCATTCTAGCGTTAGTCTCACCATCAAGAACCAATGAAACTAATAGAAGTTCGATTTAACTAAAAATAACTTTGGGTCCAAAATCTTTGTTTTAATTCCAAATTCAGTTCTGCGAGTTCTCCTAAACTAGATTTGACATTTCGGAGTTGATGGAATCAACAGAATCACATTCCAACACTCAAAACTCAAAATGACCACAAAACTCGAAAGTTCCAACTTTAAGTTTTTTAACACTTTTTTTTAGCAAAACTCTAACTTTTTACAAGATTTTTAAAATTCAACTTTTAGACTCAACCAAAAATGATGCAAGACAACTTTTGGGAAGGGCAAAATAGTAATTTTGTTAAAAATACCAAAAATGACCTTCGAGATCACTACAATCTGGTGGTCTGCAGACTTACCTTGCTACCTAGTTTATCTTCTATGCATCTGGTGTTGCATGTCTCTATGCTACAATGTTATATTCTAAATAAGTCTCATGTGCTATCTATTGATTCGATAGAGTTGGGTTTGAATTTGACTTATGAGGAGGAGCTAATGGCTATTCTAGATAGACAGGTTCGGAAGTTGAGGACCAAGGAGATAGCTTATAGCTTCAGTAAAAGCTTAGTGGCGACGTTAACCCGAAGAAGAGGCTACTTGGCAGACGAAGTCTAATATGTGGACGCGCTACCCCCATCTTTTTGAGACTTTATGTATGTTCCTTGCTTTATGTTTGAGGACACACATGGTTCTTAGTGGTGAATGATGTGATGATCCTGAAGGTCATTTTTAATTTTTTGATAAAATTACTATTTCACCCCTCTTGATAGCAGCCTTGAGTCATGATTGTTATTTTTTTTTGTGAAATTTAAGATTTTGAGATTTGAATTGCCTAATTTTAAAATTTTGAGTCATTCAAAGATTCGAGTCACGGAACGAAATTTCTTCGATTTTATCAGTTTAGAAATTTAGAAATCGGTCTAGGAAAGTTGTCAGAATCAAATTTTGAGTTGCAACATAGATTTTAGGTATGAAGTTGAAAATTGAGTTAAAGTTTGAGTTTGATTTGGCTTTGGTTAACGTTTTGAGTTCCGACGCCTGAAATAGTTTTCTGATGGTTCCAACGGACTGGAGAGGTGATTTGAGTACCTACAATAGCATGTCTTAATTTTTGAGTGTCCCTATGTCGTTTTGATGTTTCAAATGACTTAAGTTAGATTTAAGACACTTAATCTAGTTTGGGTCAAAGAGGTCTTAAATTCTATTTCTGATGATTCCATTGAGTTTGAAAGATCAAATTTAGTAAGGTTGCATATATGGTTTCTGCATACAGGATTTTGAACGAATCTCAATGGTTGATTCTGAGTCTTTGAATTATTTGGAATGGTTTTTGTTGTGATATGGTCTAGACCTCGCTTTACCAAAGGCCTGATCGTTAAAGCGACCTCGCTATAGCGAAGTCTGTGATTTGTGCATGTGTCGATATAGCGGCATCAAAAATGGATTTTCAGACCTTTGATGTCTCATTTAAACGTTTTCCCCATATTTAATTTTTGAGAGCTTGACTTGAATGATTTTTGCTTGATTTTTCAAAGACTTCTTATTGAAAAAAGTTATTCTCCACGACCCTTATCATTACCCATTAAAATTTTTTTGATTCATCGTTAAATTTGGACTATACAATTTAGAAATTGGGGATTTTACATGAACATGGGTTGTTCATGAAATTTGAGTCCATTTCAAATTCATTTTCGAATTAGTTTTCACTACTGGTCTTCTGATCATGAGAGGAACATTCAAATTTTGAAATTAATTTTTGATAGTAAATTTTTGGATAATTTTGTCCTTTTTCTCGAATTGTTTGATTTTGATGTTGTTATTTTTGAATTGTGATTGTGAATTTTTCCCAAATAGATTTTGGTGTTTTGGATTCAATTTAGAAGAGGAAGACATTGTTGGTGGAGTGATTGATTGGTTGATTTGGGCAAGTGGATTCTAAACCTTGTTGAGTTTAATTGGACTTAACATTTGCTTTCTATGTGAAATTGAGGATTAGTGAAATGTCTAGCGAATAAGTTTGGGTAATAGGGAGGTGAGGTGGTAATGTATGAATTGATGTCTATTGTTATTGGTTTAGTTGTGAGTTGATATTGTGAAGTGGATTTCTGATGCCACTTGATGAGAATGTAAAGGTGTTCATGTTGTAATTCTTGAACTTTGAACCATGTTACATAGGTTTATCCATTCAAGTACTTTATATGAAAATTGAGCTAAATGCATATTTTGAGACATTATTTGTCACGATCCAAGCGTAGGGCCTAGAAGTGACACGACGGATGGAGAACCCGAAGGGACCCCAAGCAAGCCTCTTAACATATCATTACACATCTTTGATCACGAAAGCAATTAAGTATCAATAAAAGATTGTAAATAGGGATAACCAGGGCTAAGGGACATCTTTTATAACATAAAACATCATAGAGTCAAGAGAGTCAAAGCTCATAGTATCAATACATATCTTATCCAATAACACCTCTAAACATAAAACTTAGCGGGGGCCAAGACAAGCAACTGGGATCATCCTCATAGTCAAAATATACAATAAAGAAAGAGAATCATAATACACAATGTAAGAGCATGAACATTGTCCCCGGAATGAAGGACTCAACAACTAGCTTAAGAGAAAGATCGTACTAGCCACGTGGAGGATGATGGTCAAGTGGACTCCAGTTCCTATATGGTAACATCATGTAGGCATAGAGTATGCATTAGTACGTTTGAATGCATTAAATATGTAGGATGCAATGCTAGCAAGGGATAGACAACATAATTGAAATGCATAATTATAAGCGAAGGATAGGTATAACATCAATATGACATGTATGATCAATGCTTAAGGTAAAACATGCTTGTAAATCATAATCAAGGAATGTAAACTCAATATGAAATACATACTCTACCTTTTTTTTACCAACTTTCATGAAATGGGCTAAATGGCCCCTATTCGCCTTATGGTATAACCTTTTGGAGAGTGTTACCAATAACCCTATCGTACGACATAGTATTTTGATAGGTAGTATAAGACGTTCTCTACTTTACGATATAATTTTTGGGTAGGGGTGGTGATTCATTCTACCTTATGGCATGATCTTTTCGATAGAATGTCCACATCTTATGATATGATCTTTTCAGTGGAAACCATTGGTCTTTCTACCTTACGGCATGGCCTTTTCAGTAAGGTGTAACAAGGGAGGACCTTCTCCATTTTCTCAAGAACACAACAAACATGGGAACCCAATAATCTACTTGCAACACCATATGTACTTCTTCATGAAAACAACTCATAAAAATATTTTTGTTTTCATCATAAAGTCATTCAACTCATGAGACATGCATTTGAACCTTCAATTCCTCAAGAAATCATAACCTGGACATTTTATCAAACACTTGGCGGTGGTGTAGTACTAGTGTAAAACCATGTAATTCAAGAGTGAAATCATGCTAGAAAATTCTATGTAAAACCATCAATAGATACTTTATAACACCCTCAAGCAACATACATCAACACCCTTCATCAAATCTCATAATAGATCTTAGATTCATAGCTTAAAACATGCTAAAACAACCATAATTTCATGAAACCCCAACATAGTATGCAGTGAAATTCATAATAGATAAGACCCATGAGTAAATCAACTTTAAATCAGGCAATTTTAGGTAAAAGAGAGTTTGGGAATCATGGGTGAAAGGAACCCATGAAAGAAACCCACATACCTTGACTTTTGGAGAATCCTAGAAGAAGATTGGAGATGGAGACTTGAAGCTTGAATGGGAACCTTAAGATCCGGATGAGTTTTGATACTTGAAATTAGGAGATGAAATATTGTCTAAATGTTTGAGAGATTATTTGGGAATGTCTTGAATGATATGAGGGTGAAATAAGAGTAAGTATAGGTACTTTCACATGTGGGAAGGCTTAGGCCCAAGACCCCAAAGCCTTGGATAAGACAAGAAAAACTGCAAAAATTACATAGGGGCACGTTGCGCCACAAACGCGCACCACTCACTGAAATTCGACACTTTAAAATTTGGAATTGTGAATCGTTTCGATCTAAAATCGGGGTTAGACCCATTTTCTACTCAATTTAACCCCCGTTCCTAAACAAGAATATGAAGTCGAATTTTTGATATCACGCACGAATTTTGAGATATATGAAAATTATGATTTTAGAAACTTCCGAGGAACATTTTTGGGCACTTTCTGGGTCATTTCATTGTTGGAATTGTTGAACTAATTGCTTGTGAAATATGGACTCAAAAGATGAGTAGTACTAAGTTATGATGATAAGAGATTATTGAAAGAACGTTTCATGTTATGATGATATTACTATGTATTGTGTTGATGATGAATCAAGTGTTGAAAGAATAATGACAATGTCACGCCTCGAGTCTACACCCTGGGCGTGGCCGGTAGTCAAAAATCATTTTTGGTCCCAAGCTAACTACTTGACCTAACTAATTTACTCAGCGAAAGACATTAGCATCATAATGAATTAGAATGGGCTCATAATTCATGAACGCAAACTTACAATTATAATATACAATTTGACTCAAAATCTTTCAAATGGCTTCAAGGAAATAACTTGAACAATATCTTTCTAGTTTATGAAACCTCTAAAATACTGACTCTAAACTAGGCACCGGAGTAGCCTCATGGCTACCTCAACTAAATAAATACAAACTGAATATCTCCTTCGAGTGCAAAAAGGTCTTACCGACAACTGATGAGGACTGCCTTGCTGAATGTCTGCTATCATGAGTATCTGAATTTGTATCATAAAATGATGTAGTGGCAAAGGACGTCAGTACGTGGAATATAGTGTATGTAAGATGGCCAAAAAGTACTAAGAATAGGATACTCAACCTTAAAATTGAACTTTGAGATAACTCAATTGACAAAAGTATGTCATGCAAGTAAAACATATTTTTTAAACGCATTTAAAAGTGAAACTCAATATAAAAGAAATACTTACTTTAATGCATTAATTAGCACAACTAAAAATATATAAAAATAGAATACACAAATGATTAGCTCTGTAAATAGCTCAACTCAATTAAATATGCAACATAATAAAAGAAACCACTTTAATAAAAAATAATAAATCTCCATGTATAATATAATAAATTTTACTTCTTGGGGAGTTTCTCTAATCGACAATCATCACTATGAGCGTCATGATGATACAACGTCTTGTCCACGCTGCCAGAGCTATCTCATAGTTTTCCAGGGTAAGGGATGAAAACTAAAGGAGTGGATCCATCCCAAAACTGGGTCATCTCAGTGGCAATGAGGAGTTATACTTTTTGTACAATCCTATCCTATACCGACTACGTAGTTTATGAGTTCAAGTTATTATTACTCTCACTCATATCAGTGCTCAATATTACTCCCAAAATAACTTTTTATAATGCTCATACTTAAAAGAATATAATCTTCTCTAGGTATTACTTTTCTACTTTTGTTTTGGGACTTAGCCCAATTTAGCATTCTCTTAACTTTTCTGAAAACTGTCTAAAATCATAGGTTTCATGCTTCACTGTTCATAAAATACTTATGCTGATGCTTTTCTTATGTTTGAAGCAAGAATTGAAAATTCATAGATTTTCATAGTAACTTTAGGATTTAACTAGTTTAACAATTAAAAATAGTATCTCAACTTAAGACCCCAATTTAGTAGAAAAATTTAAAAAGTTTCATGCTTTTCTTAAGAAAAAAATAGCATAAACAAGAACCATTACTTATAATGAAGAAATCTTGTTATCAACTAATAATTTGGTACTTGGAGAAACTAGTAGTTACATGATGGTAAAATAACGTAGGAAGATTTTGGTAGACCTTACATACATAAACTTGATTTAGAAAATTATGAATCTCAATATCAAATAATGCATGGGAAAAATCATGATCATTAACTCAACTAGGGTTCATGGAAAAGTAGCCACAAATAGTAATTCTAATAATAAAATAATAGTAACTTCAATACATAATTATGTAAAACTTAATAGAAGAAGAATTAATTCAATTGTAATTCGATAACTAGGTTTTTACCCAATACAATACTCACTAAAAATAGAAACTTAGATGTGGGGCGCGTGGACGAACTTAATCCAATGCTATGATAGTCTTACATACCCGGAAAGTTGTATTACAATTGAAATTTAATGAATACTAGTTTTCTGAAAGAAAATCTTTGATCTTAGAACCTTGATGCTTGTTCTTGAGAAAAGAATTTCTCTTTGTAGTTCCCTTAGAGCGGAAGAACTTGAAAAAAAATATTGGTTGAATGACTTCTCTTTGATTCTTGAATTGTTGACTTAGAATCTTCAGAGTTCTTGATGAATAATCCTAATTCTTGAAAAAGAAGAATCAAGAAATCCTTTTTTGGAATTCTCAAATTCGTTTTCTCGAAACCTTAGGTTATGATTTAAGATTTTCTTAAAGATTCATGAATATATGGAGAAATCTGGATTGGGAAGCTTGAAATTTATGAAGAATAACTTACGTTGATGATTGATCTTGAAAGCTAATCCTATTTTGATGATTTTCTTGATGATTCTTGAGTGTTTATGTTTAGGAGTGAAGGAGAGAGTTTTATTTATGAAAAAACTGATTTTCGTGTGTTTTGGGACATTAAAATAAACCCCAAAAGGTTATAGGATTAAAATACCCTCATAAAATAATAAAAAGATGTCGTTAACTTGTCTTGAAGGGTTTTCATCCAGTTCGTGACGTGAAGCTCTCACGAACTTTGGACAACTCTGCACTTTTCCAATAAATTGATTAGAACTTCTTCGGACTATGATTAAGACGAAATTGAATGCGTTGGAAATATAATTCAAAGACCATTAATTTGGTATATTATGGGCTACCAAAATCATTATATTAAGAAGATATGGTCATTTTAAGTTGATCCTTCTATTAACTCATACGAAAAGGTAGCCGGTAAAAATTCTTTGGACTTGACTTGATGTAAAAGATTCCTTATGACTCTAAATCACATTTAACATACTTTAAATACTTAATAATTGATCCTAACATGTATATACAACTTAAAAGTCGTTGATACATGATCTTAGGCGTATTTATGCACCGAATTAGCCAAAAATACCCATAAATAGAGCCTAGTTAGAGGATAAATTCATAGAGTCTAGGTATTTTTAGTTTGATTTCTCTTATTTTGCTAATCCATGGCCAAATATTCCATTTGGTTGTGTTTTTTCAGGTTTAGATTGAATTATGCTAGTCCGAAGTCACACCCGAATTTGTACGGAGAACACAACCCAGAATTTAGAGGAGAGAAATCAGTTAACTTAGCAAAAATACTCAAGTGTGCATCGCAGACCTAGGGAAATGCTGTGCATCCTGAAAAGGAAGAAAAAGGGTGCGAAGCAATAAAAAGTTGCACAGTCAGCGATGCAGACTTGTGCAAGAATGGGTCAGATTGGTCCAGTCGGCAAAATCGTGCAAAATCCAATCAAAATAGGCAGTCCGCATCACGGACTTGATGGATTTGAAGGGAAAAATCAAGTTACGGGATTTTAAATTATATTTTATTTAAAACTTTAGGTTTTCATATCTAGTTTTGGGGACAAGAACTTGGAGAAACACTAAGAACTCTTTTTAGGGTTACTTTGGTTAGTTTTTACCATGGTATTCTTGATTGTTAATGCTTTCTAGTCCATCTAGATGTACCTAGTTACTATGAGTGGCTAATTCTCCATATTCTGAGGTTGTAGCCATAGACAATGTTTAGTTCTTGAGTTTTGACATTTATGAATGGGTTTTCTTCTAGACTACTCCTACATTACTTTTATCTATACTTCAGAGTCTGGCCAACTATGGGGTAAATTTGTTGTTCATTCTGGATTCGAGAGATGTTGGAATGAATATAACACAATAATATAGGAAGCTTGTTTGACTAGAAACTAGGTTGATTCGTGTAAGGGAGACCCGTGACAACTACCTTACACCTATCTTGGTTCAAAATATGGGAATATAATATTAAAACACTTTTATTGGTCTGTCTATACCCATTCAACGATATAGTTAGGCAGTCAATGATGGTAAGACGGTAGAGGTGTGCAAACCTGTTTAGGTAATTTTAACCCCGTTAATCAGTAGTCAGAAACCCAGACATAGGTGCAAACTTTGAGACTAAAATGGCGTCGCTAAGGTTATACTCCCGAAATTGCTCTTTAATTGATATTTAACAACAAAAACCGGTTTAGTGTAGAAGGTTAATTAGTTATTTAATTTCTTTTCACAAATCTCTTCAGTATTTTACTAAAAGCACTTCAAACATTATAGCTTGGATTGTTTGCTAATTTCTTCTAATTCCCTGGGGAAGAACAAGCTTTTGGCGCCATTGCCGGGGATTTAAAGTTAAATTGCTTGATTTTATGAGTTGTTTTGTTTGTGGGTTTCGCGACATTTGATCTTAGTTGTGCTGTTTTTGCAGGTGATTGGCTACTAAATTGGAAGATTAGGATTCTTGCTTTCGTCAATCGAAGAGGAGAGCAGAGGTCTTCTTCCAAACTCTACCGATTAAACTCATTGAATAGGAGGATCGAGAAGATAATAAAGGAGAAACTGATCCTGTTAGAGAGGAATGGTGGACGAAAATTAACCTGCACCACTAGCACCTAGACCACCGGGATCGAGGCCAGTTTAGGATGTGGCAATCCTAAGAATCACTAATGTCACTAGCTGTTTCCTTAAGTCGGAGCCTGGTGGTCGGTGGAAACTTAAGCAAAACATGGTCCAGTTACTACACTTAACTTGATAGTTCATCGGCTACCACATGAAGACCCACAAGTCTATCTTCAGAACTTTTTGGAGATTACTGATACTTTCATCCCCACGGGGGTGAACAGAGACTATGTAAGGACGACTTTGTTTTCCTTCTCACTGTTGAGGGAAGCGTGAACGTGGCTACAAATTGAGCCACCCAACTCTATCACTTCTTGGGATGATCTTGATTGCAAGCTCCTTACACGATTCTTCTTATCTAGCAAGACAGCCAAACTCAGGAGTGAGATTCTGAGCTTCAAGCAAAAGTTTGGAGAAAATTTGTATCAATCTTGGGACAGTTTTAAAATTCTTCTGATAAATTATCACCATCATTGTCAGGCTAATGAGGTGTTGGTTCATACCTTCATTGAGGGCTTGGAAACCAACACCAAGATTCTTCTTGATTCTGCTATAGGTGGACATGCATTGGAGAATATTATAATGCATAAATCGGATTGCACAAGGAAATCCTGAGTGGAATGGAGGATTAAGAAGATGGGTAGTCCAAAAGTAGGCCGGTGTATTTGAGATTGATGCTATAACTATCCTGCAGAGATGTCAGCCATGCAGAATATGATAACCATTCACTTCAACAACATGGCGTTCGATTAGCAACAACAAGCACCAATGGCCATGGATCAACAACCAGCCCCAGTAAATATGGTACAATAGCAGCAGAATGGTTGGTCTGATATTTGTGGGGGAGGTGACCACACTGCTGAGTTTTGTGGAGCTAATCCAAAAGTGGTAGATTTTATGGGTAATGCCAACAGAGGTGGCTATCAAGGCTTCAGGAACTAATATAACCCAAATTCGAGGAACCACCCTAACTTCTCTTGGGGTGGTAATCAGCAAAACCAAGAGCCACCTAAGCGAATACCACAGGGTGGCAATGCCTACTATAATCAGCAGATGAAGAAGCCTGCAAAGCAGGCTAATGAAAAAAAATATAACTGACAATGGGGTTCTGAGGCATATTATGGTAAACCAAAATTGACAAGAAGAGGATATTCAGAGGAACAAGAAAGGTCTCCAAAATTTGGAGAAACAGTTGGGGTATCTGGCTAGCACTATGAACTCTAGGCCTCAAGGAGGCCTGCCAGGTACCACTGACCCCAACTCGAAGCAAGTTAATATAGTCAACACAAGAAGTGGGAGGCCATTGACTGAGTTGGTCCCAAAGAAGAAAGATGGGGCTGCACAAAGCACTGCACAGAATAATGAGGCTGGAAATCACAGCTCAACTACTGATGAGGCAACTCCACTGGCTACACCTCCCCCTTCATTTCCACAAAGGTTGAGAAAGAAGAAAGAGGATGACTGTTTCCAGAAATTCATCGGGCTCCTAAAATAGGTACAAATTAACTTACCTTTGATTGATATTTTGCAAGAGATCTCGAAGTATGACAAATATGTAAAGGACATTGTTTCCAACAAGAAAAAATTGGTTGATTATGAGATTGTGGCACTCACAGACGCTTGCAACTCCAGGATTCTTAATAGATCTCACTTGCTAGCTAAGTTGAAGGATCCTGGGAGCTTTACTATGCAAGTAACCATTAGGAATTGCCTGAGTGCAAGAGCTTTGTGTGATCTAGGCGCAAGTATTAATGTCATGCCCAGTTCCACGTCCTTGATGTGGGGGCTTGGGAGATCGAATCCCACCACCATCATCTTATAATTGGCGGATCATTTCGTGGAAAGGATAGATGATGTGATTGAGGATGTCTTAGTCCAAGTGGGATCCCTCATTTTCTCTATGGACTTTGTCATCTTGGATTTTGAACCGTACCCTGAGGCCGCATTCATTCTTGGGTGCCCATTCCTAGTTATAGGAGCGGCATTAATTGATGTAGCAACAGGGATGCTCACCATAAGAGCCCATGACAAAGTTGACATGTTTGATGTCTACAAATTGATGAAGCTGCTGGCTGCATATGAAGATTTGACAGCCATCACATTGATAGATACCGCGACTGCGGTGAGCCAAGAGGAGATTATAGACCCACTAGCTAGAGTGTTACTGAATCAAGGGCTAGTGGATGATACAGAGGCCAGAGAAATAGAAAGTGTGCTGAATACTCACAATGTCAGCATGCTAAAGAAAGTAGCTGAGCCATTAAACAAGTTGTTAGGACCACCACCCAAACCTTCAGTTGAAGAAGCTCCTTAGCTTGAGTCGTTGCCATCACATCTCAGGTATGAATTTTTTGGTGAAAATAATACTTTACCTTTAATCTTGTCTGCTTCATTGACTACAACCTAGGTGGATGCTGTTGTGGGTGTTCTAAAGAAGAGGAAGAGAGCAATGGGTTGGCAAATGTTAGACATCATGACATTAGCCCAGCCCTGTGCATGCACAGGATTTTCATGGAAGAAGGTCACAACCCAGTGGCCCAACCACAGAAGAGATCAAATACAATCATGAAAGAGATAGTAAAGAAAGAAATGATCAAGTGGTTGGATGTGTGAATCATCTTCCCCATCTCAGACAACAAGTGGGTAAGTTCAATGCAATGTGTACCCAAGAAAGGGGGGAAGATAGTCATCACCAATGAAAAGAATGAGATGATCCCAACTAGAACAGTGACAGGGTGGATATTTACATGGATTATAGAAAGCTGAATGACGCCACCCAAAAAGACCACTACCCAGTGTCCTTCATCGATTAGATGTTGGACAGACTTACTGAACAAGAATACTACTGCTTTCTGGATAGGTACTTGGGTACAACCAAATCACTATTGCACCCGAAGACCAAGAGAAGACGACCTTCGTGTGTCCATATGGAACCTATGCTTTCAAACACATGCCCTTTGGTTTGTGCAATGCACCAGACACCTCCCAAAGGTGCATGATGGCCATATTCCATGACATGGTAGAGGAATTTGTAGAGGTGTTCATGGACGATTTCCCTGTCTTTGGTGAATCCTTTGAGATGTGTCTGCAAAATCTAGACAAAGTGTTAGCAAGATCTGAGGAGACTAACCTCGTTCTTAACCGGGAGAAATGTCACTTTCTGGTTAAAGAGGGGATATCCCTGGGGTACAAGGAATCTAAATTCACTTTAGAGGTGGACTGATCAAAAATTGAGGTGATAAAGAAGCTACCTCTACCATTGTCAGTTAAGGGAGTCTGAAGTTTTTTAGGACATATGGGGTTCTATCGAGATTTATTAAGGACTTCTCAAAAATTGCAAAGCCACTGTGTGCTCCCCTGGAGAAAGAGGTACCCTTTGACTTTGATGCTTCTTGTTTACAGGCTTTCGAGTTGTTGAAGAAGAAGCTGGTTGAGGCTCCAATATTGATAGTACCTGATTTGGGGCTCCCATTCGAGCTCATGTTTGATGTCAGTTATATGGCTGTGGGTGCAGTGTTGGGGCAACGCAGGGAGAAGGAGTTCCACTTCATATATTATCCTAGCAAAACTCTGGATGCAACTCAAAACAACTACATAGTTACTGAGAAAGAGATGCTAGCACTAATATATGCTTTTGACAAATTCAGATCATACTTGGTGGGTACCAATGTTATTGTGTTCATCGACCATGCTACAGTAAGATACTTGTTCAATAAGAAGGATATAAAGCCCCGACTGATTAGATGGATCCTTTTGCTCCAAGAGTTTGACATTGAGATTAAGGATGGAAAGGGGTGTGAGAACCAGATTATTGATCACTTGTCCCGGTTGGAGAATGATGCTCACATAGGTGAGCAAATGCAGATAAAGGAAGAGTTCCCAGATGAGCAGCTGCTAGTGCTAGAAAAAGAAAGAGGCTAGCTCATGATGCAAAGGCTTGGATTTGGGATGAGCCATATCTCTTCAAACAAGGGGCAGAATGAATGGTGAGGAGATGTGTTCCTGAGGCTGAGATGCATAAAATCTTAGAGAGGTGCCATGCTTCTCCTTATGTGGGCCATCATGGAGGTGAGTGGACAACTCATAAGGTGCTGCAATCAGGTTTCTTCTGGCCCACTCTCTTCAAAGATGTTGTACAGTTTGTGAAGGCCTGTGATGCTTGTCAAAAAGCCAGCACCATATCAAGAAGGCATGAGATGCCCCTGAACAATATCTTAGAGGTCAAAATCTTTGATGTTTGGGGGTATAGATTTTGTGGGTCCATTCCTACCATCTTTGGCCATCACTACATCTTGGTAGCAGTCAACTATGTTTCAAAATTGGTGGAAGTGGCAGCTCAACCTACCAATGACTCCAAGGTGGTAAGCAAGTTCTTAGAAAAGCACATCTTCACTCGATTTGGAAGTCCAAGAGCCATCATTGGTAATAGGGGCACACATTTCCTTAACCAAACAGTGAAGAATCTTCTAGCTAAATATGGCGTAAGGCACAAGGTAGCTATAGCTTACCATCCATAGATAAGTAGACAAGTCAAGGTGTCAAGCCGAAAGGTTAAGCAAATCTTAGAGAAAACTATGAATGCCACTAGGAAAGATTGGCCGTAAAGTTTGATGAAGCATTATGGGCATATGAAACAACTTGCAAGACCCCAATCAGCACATCTCCATACCGATTAGTGTATGGTAAAGCTTGTCATCTTCCAGTTGACCTCAAGCACCAAGCATATTGGGTAATCAAAAGACTGAATCTAGACCCGGAGCTTGCTGGAAGAAAAAGGATAGAATAGTTGGAAGAGTTGGAAGAATTTCGGCTCCAAGCATACAAGAATGCAAAGCTTTACAAGGAAAAGACCAACCGATGGCACGATGGGGCATATCATCAAGCAAAGTTTTGAGCCGTCCCAACAGGTACTTCCATTTAATTCTCATTTAAAACTATTTCTAGGTAAGCTAAAGTCGAAATAGAGTGGACCTTATGTGGTGATATCCGTGACACCCCATGGGGCGATGGAGCTGAGGGACGAGACCTCCAACCAAACTTTTTTGGTAAATGGTCAACATGTCAAGCACTATTATGGTGAATACACAAAGCAAATTTGAAGAGGCCATTGAGTTGGCCAATGATGAATGATTACATGGTCCATCGTGCCACGACAGTAAATCAGGAGCTGCATGGGAGGCAACCTGTGATTAGGTAATGATATTTAGTTTTGCTTTATTTTTATTTTATAAAAAAAATAGAAATCGGTAGAAAATTTAAAAATTGCAACAAGTGTAGGTCCGCCATGGTGGCGTGTCGCGGACCCCACTATATTTTTGTGTAAATTTTTGAGTCCTCAATTTTTGATGATCCATTGGATATTTTTTGTATTGTTTTGACCAAATTAACTTATTTTAGTGTTTTATAGTATATTCAGGTGTTTGTAGAATTTTTTGAGGTACGGAGCTTGAATAAAATATTATTTTGAGCCCCAATATAGTGGTTGCCCGGCCAGGCACGCGACGCGCTTGTGTCGTGGAGCACCACTCTTTTTGGCGCCTATGTAAGTCCAAAATTGCAGAGAAAATAAGGGCCATTCCACATTCACGTCGTGTCGCAGACACGTGTGCGACCCCGACCCCTATAAATTCCCCCTCCTCCCTACCTGTTTTTCTTCCACTTTCTTTTTTTACAAAACCCGACCCCAAAGCTCCTCCTTTTTCAATTTTCTCTCATTCTTTCTCCTTTAAACACTGAAATTTCAAATTAATCTGCGTCGAATACCAAGATTCTTCAAGAATATCATTTTCTCATGTGCATTCTTCAAGACAAGTAAGTTCTCTTCACTAATTTTTCTTTTTCTTTGTTAAGAGTTTGACTATTTTTTGTGCTCTTAAGGTAAAATCAAGCGGATGAACTTGTTTGTAATGATTATTCTTAGTTGGTTATTGTTGGGTTTTAAGATTTTAGGCCTAATTTCTTAGATTAAAAAATTTTGTGGTTGATAGTTGTGGGTGAAAACCCTAAGCCGAAATTGGGGTTGAATTTGGGGAAAATTCGGGATTTTTGTAATCTTGAACTTGAATTGTTAATTATGTGAAGGCATGTTGGTAGGTATTGCAACATTCCAAGTGTAGGGTTGTTGATTGAAGAATGATGCCTTGTTTTGGCCCCCCCCCCCCCATTCACTTGTGCTTGAATGTACTGTTTGGGGTGATTTGCTTGAAATTACTGCTGTAAACAATATGTTGAACATCTGAATGATATAAATGTTGATTGGAAGTGTTGGGGTGGTATTATTGGCTTGAAATATAGGGTTATTCTGTCGAATTATTATTAGTACCTTCTAATTCGTGGCTTGAATCTAAGTGTTTGGTCGTGTGTACAGTTGACGGTGTAGCACGAGCCTTGTTTTGTGCTTATGTGTTGAAGTTGTCTTGTTTTTATGTTTGTAGGTTCACATGGATTCTCATGCACGTAGAATAGGTCAAGCTAATGGGGCAGGGGCCTCGAGCACCAGACGAAGGGCTAGGGACATCCCTGAGGTGCCCAAAGCCCTGGAGAGGAAGGGCCAGAAGGTTTGGTTTGGGCTTAAGGCCGTTGATTAGGATGGAAAGCATTGGTATCACTCCTATAATGAATAAAATTACTACTTGGATGTTTCTTTAGATGCAGATTCATTGGCCAGGGAGTACCCACTCATATTCTAGCACCTACATGGAGTTTCGACTATTTTATTCGAGAAGCCGCGACATTACAACTTGAGTCACGTTCGAGAATTCTATGCGAATATGCGAAAGGAGCCACGGACTCATGTTGTAACAGCTCGAGGGGTAGAGGTCAACTCTCTAATTGCTATTAATGGGGTCCTCAGTACCATAGATGTTCTTGCGGGTACCTTTAATGACCTCCAACTTCACCAACCGTATAGGGCCATTCGCACACACTCGCCGGGGTAAATTCCACTGCCAAGTGGATTCGCCATGCTTATAAAGGCTACCATTAAGAATTTCCGTTCACCCACATGAATAGGGAAGCTCGGGTCTGGGTTAAAATTATGACCCACTCTTTTTTTTTCGAGACAACACTTTACCGTTGTCACGAAAGATAGGGTGTATTTGGCTTATGCACTGATGACAAGGATGGAGATCAACTTTGGCGCTATCTTCATGGTTTGCCATGCGGAATGTTAAGGTGCACAAAGGGCGTAGGTATGATTTTTGGCAGCCTTATCACTGAGCTTTTGTTTTCTTACAGGTGTATCCACAGAGGAGGTAGACTATTGCTCACACATTGAGGCCCCTCCATGTTGTCACAAACATTAAGGGGCCTGAGATGTCCATAGATACTGTTCACCACCGTAGAGAGGAGTCACAAAGATGAGTTGATCATCGCCCGCATGTATAGGCACGAGATGCTACGGCATAGGACCCGCGAACGTCTTTCCACACCAGAGGAGCTTCAGGATGTTGAGGCTCGTTACCCTTTTAATGCCCATGACATGCGGTATTGGGCCTCAATTTGTGGATCCCGTTGAGGATGACATCTCCACAAACCCTGATGAGGCACAGACTAGATCAGACACGAAGGATGATGAGATAGAGAAGGAGCCACTGTTGGTGTTCGGGAGAGCCCATGCTACCCGACGTTGAGGATTGAGCACTTTCTTCCCACTGCACGGGTTATATATGGTTAGCATTGAGGGCAGTGCTAAGTTTAAGTGTGGGCTACGGAGTATTCTTTTGAGTATGCTTTATTTCTGTTTAATTTGGCTTGTATTAAGACTTTATATTTCTTAGTTATGTTTCTTGTTTCTATTAGACGTCATTTTTATTTTTATTTGGTATGTAATTATTAACTATGAGATGCTTGGATGTTATGTGAATGTTTAGTTATGCATTATTGTAGTGAAAATTACTTTTATCATTAGCCTTGTGGTTGGTGTGTGAATGGTAGTAGTAGTCATAGTTGAGTGATGGGGCCCTATGATGGATGGATGATGACCGTCCTAAGGGTATTCGTCAAATTAAGTCTCATTTAGAGTGTTGGTAGTTGTACAAACAAGCATTGTATGTCAAGCATGCGAACCTAGATAACTATCACTTGAACTCCTAGTAATCTAATACTTGAATCTTGTAAGTCACAAATGTATATATGCTTAATTTTGAATTCATGTGAATAATGTGATGGTGATTCTAGTGTTAGTCTTATGATGAGAGCGTGCCAGGAGTGAGTGAGCATATTTGTGAGTCTATGTTGCAATAGTTGCTAGAACTCTCCTAGTATGTGGACTAGATTTGGTAGGAATTGGACTTAGAGGAAAGGATCTAGGTGTTTCTTTTATAGCCCAATACTATTAATCTTTGTATCCAGCTTATGAAATCATCTTTAGTTAGCCCTTTGAGCTTCAGCCTTTTTCTTTGGTTAGCCACATTTCAAGCCGATCCCTTTTCTTTGTTTAATTAACCATGTCTGGTCCTAATTCCTAAGTGCTTTAGCATGATAAGTCAGAGGGAAGGGATCTTGAATAGACATCCAAAGGAAAAGTAGTAGTGTAGTTAATAAGAGAAACAACAGAAATTTTTTTTAGCCCAAACCAGTGCTGAGTGTGGGTCGCGGATCCATCAGACAGGGCTATTGATTCGGAAAAAAATTTAAATATTATATAGTGTTTAAAGTTTTTATACAAATATAGATGCAATAAAGGGTTTGAATTAGGGAGGATTGAAAGTGATGGAGTAGAAAAAGTGTAGTGTAACCTATGAGTGATTGGGAGCTAAGCCATATTAGCTATATCCATAAAAGTTCCCCACCAGCTCGTAGCCTACATTACAATCAAATAAAAGACCTATGTGATCATTTAAGGAAGATTCTAACTAGGTTGAAGTCATATATTAAGGGAAAGTCTATGGGAACTAGAAGCAACATAAGACATCTTTTGGGAGAGAAAAAGTTGATTGTGTACCCATTTTTAATATTTTGTCTAGGTTCTTAGTGGGGGGCATTTCTGGTGAAGGAACATAATCATCAAAGGTTGTCAACTAGATGAGTTGTTAAATATTCTACATGAGTCCGTATTTATACACGAGTGCTAGATGCAAGTTAATGCTGCTAAGGGTCTGGAGAAGTGTTTACCATGGTTCGAAAGTTTCGATCATATGATGCTTATTGTACATACTGCCTAAGGAGTCTCATGCATGTGTCTTAATTTGCCCGAGGACGAACAAAGCTCTAAGTTTGGGGGTGGTGATCTTAAGCGTATTTATATGCCAAATTAGCCAA
Organism: Solanum ossicruentum; assembly: GCA_025774065.1. Taxonomy (NCBI): domain Eukaryota; kingdom Viridiplantae; phylum Streptophyta; class Magnoliopsida; order Solanales; family Solanaceae; genus Solanum; species Solanum ossicruentum. The sequence goes on along the minus strand of JAOTQR010000109.1, from coordinate 524,236 downwards.
AAATACCCATAAATATAGCCAAGTTAGAGGGTAAATTCATAGAGTCTAGGTGTTTTTAGTTTGATTTCTCTTATTTTTCTAATCCATAGCCAAGTGCGTCGTTTGGTTGTGTTTGCACAGGTTTGGATCGGATTATGCTAGTCCGGAGTCACACCTGGATCTGAAGAAAGAACATAGCCCAGAATTTAGAGGAGAGAAGTCAGTTAACTCAACAAAAATACTCAAGTGTGCATCGTAGACCTAGGGAAAAACTGTGCAAGAAAGGAAGAAAAAAGGCATGAAGCAAGGAAAAATTGCATAGTCTGCAACACGAACTTGTGCAAGAATGGGTCAGATTGGTCTAATCAGCAAAATCATGCGAAATCCAATTCAAAACAGGCAGTTCGCTCATGGACTTGATCGATGCGAAGGGAAAAATTGATTTAGGGGATTTAAGTTATATTTTGTTTAAAACCTTAGGTTTTCATATCTGGTTTTGGGGAGATGAACTTGGAGAAATGACTAAGAACTCTTTTTAGGGCTACTTTGGTTAGTTTTTACCTTAGTTTTCTTGATTGTTAATGCTTTCTAGTCCATTCATGTACGTAGTTACTATGAGTGGCTAATTCTCCATATTCTGGGGTTGTAGCCACAAACAATGTTTAATCCATGATTTTTGACATTTATGAATAAATTTTCTTCTAGACTAATCCTACATTACTTTCATATATACTTCCGAGTCTGGACAATATGGGATAAATTAGTTGTTCATTCTAGATTAGAGAGATGTTGGAATGAATAAAACACAGTAATATGGGAGCTTATTGGACTAGGAAACTAGGTTGATTCGTGTAAGGGAGACCCATGACAACTACTCTTATACTAACTTGGTTCATAATACGGGAAGATAACGTTAAAGCACTTTTATTAGTCTGTCTATCCTCGCTCAATGATATAGTTAGACAGTCAATAACGGTAGGTCAAAAGAGACATGCAATCCTATTTAGATAATTTTAATCCCATCAATCAGTAGTCAGAAACTCAAACATAGGTGCAAACTTTCAAACTAAAATGGCTACGCTAAGGTTACAATCACGGAACTGCTCTTTAATTGATATTTAACAACAAAAACCAGTTTAGTGTAGAAGTTTAATTAGTTATTTAGTTTCTTTTCACAAATCTCTTCAGTATTTTACTAAAAGCATTTCAAACGTTATAGCTTGGATTGTTTGCCAATTTCTTTTAAATCCCTTGGGTTCAACATCCTGACCCCTTAGTCAGGGATACTATATTACTTGTTAGACCATGTACACTTGTGTGTGTTAGAGAGTAACAGTCCACCTAGCCTCTATAAAATCTTACATTGGAACTCAAATGCTAAGAAAATTTTTAGTTTAATTTCGTACTAAAGGGTTGGTGTGACCATAGATTATCTCTAATTTTATTCCCACACTAAGAAATTGACTTAAACACCCATGATAAATTAAGAATCATCACTTAAAATCCTATATCATATGAATGATGACTTAGTTTTAGCTTAAAATATTTGGGGTGATATAGACAATAATTGATGATTATTGAATGAATGATTTATGTGGATATATTGCATATTTTCATACTTATGAAAGTGATTGTTGTGTGGTAATGACATATGTTTCTTGACGTCCATTGATGATGAAAAGATAAAGAAAAATAATTCTATCTAGAAAGAGAAAAAAAGGAAGTGAAAAGACAATGAGAAATGTTTCTAACTCGAAAAAGAAAAAAAATGAAAAATCGAAGGAAAATGGTTCTGGATAGATATGAAAGTAAATGCTGAAGGAAAAAGGTTCCGGCGGTTTATGGTCCATGTATGGTGATTATTCAGTAGATGTGTATCATAAGATAGACATGCATCATGATTACTTGACATTTGCATTGTATTACTTGCATTTCATATGATTCCTTACTTAAAAGTTGATATATGCACTAAGTGTGATATATTGAATGACTTGAATATGGTATATTATTGAGATTGAACTATTGAGGTGTGGTGGTACATGTTGAATGAATTGATCCTTGTATATTATAAAAATTGATCTATTGAGGTACTACGATATGAGATTGTAAATGTTTATATTGCCTATATTGTGTATATACTCGTCTTTTATGCATGCAGGTTTGTAGCTAGGCAATATGTGATTGAGATGAAAAGAGTGCTTAGTTTATTATTCTCTACCTATGATTAGGTCCTCTTGTTGGGTACTTTGGTACTCACCCTTGTTTTCCACATATGTGTGTAGGTTTTCAACTCGAATCTTGCTGATATTCTTTGTCACGACCCAAAATTCAGGCGTGATGGCACTTGTCTTATCTCACTAAGACAAGTCAGCCTACAACCAAATTATAACATTAAAAATGCGAAATTATTATAAAAATAAAAGTTCAATTACGGATAATAAGTCAACTTAATGAACATTCCACCAAAACCTGGTTGTCACGTGCACAAGCTACTAATGTATTACAATAGATTCGAAAGAAAGCACATGTATCAAATGATATTGTCTCTAGAATAGAACATAATCATAAATAGGAGTAAGGAGTCAGCTGGGATGGCAAACAACTACCTCTCACAATCTCCACAGGAAGCCTCGGATAAGAAAGAGTGGAGAATATCACGACAATCTGGGCTCGCAACTTACAAAACTGTTGTAACAAGAGGGGTGACTACTAAACATACGGTACTCAGCAAGTGAACTACTAAACACAAAATTAAGTAATGTAGAATACCGATACCCCTAACACTCCAATCAAACCCCCACAACTACAACCTAAGTCATAACCTTCACCATTGCACCAGCCAAAAATGCTATGACCAAAGCCTATGATAGTATAATCCTCATTTATGCCACTTTCAAGTCATAGGGGAAAATTCTACAATTTATCAAGTCCTCGCTAATTCTTAAGTGTCATTAAATCAATATCGAAACTAACCATGTAAAGACATAAACAAGTCAGATGATATAATGAATAACCAATCTCAATAACACTCCATATAATCATAACAAGCCGGAATGAAAAATAAATGCCATGAGATGTAATGCAATGCAATGCAATGTCACGTAGAATGATGCATGTCTGTTCTAGTGATACACATACGCTGATCATAAACATGCCTCAGTCAGAACCTATGGGGGCCACACATGGACCATGTATCTGTCGCGGCGCGTGACACGTCTCTCGAATCATAGTATCCGTCGCGGCATGTGACACGTCCCTTGAATAATAGTAATCGTCGCGACGTGCGACACGACCCTCGAATCATAGTATTCGTCGCGGCGTGCGATATATCCCTCGAATCATAGTACATCCTTTTTTCTTTTTTTTCTTTTCTTTTTTTTCTCTCTTTTTCACTAGCCGAAACTATTTTCCTTCGGCTTTACATCTCTTTTCTTGGATTATGCAACAAACACATAGTAATGCACAATAATCATGTTTATGAAAATAAAATATGCAAGATGCCCATGCAAATTCATATATCTCAAAATCAAGAATGAGTAGCTCAATAACATAAA
>JAOTQR010000109.1:509858-520603 GCA_025774065.1 Solanum ossicruentum | reverse complement strand
CCCCACCCCCCCCCCCCCCCCCCCCCCACAAAAAAAGAGGATGAGATTCTGCAAGCACATTAATAGAAGAAACAAAGTCTGTCGCCAATGATAGTCTCGAAAGTCCCCTGCTTGGTGCAACTTTTTCCAGCTAATATGAGCAAAGTACTTCCTATTTCTTCTTCCTTTTTCTCAATTATTTATGACAGCCCATCAGAAATTGTAAGTTCTTCACTTGTATCTATGTTGCAACTAATAACACCAAGGTCAAGTGCTACAAGTTGCTGGTAGTTTCATCTCATAGCTAGTACTTCTCTACTGCACCAACTTGCTAAATTTTTTTTCACTAGTCATATCTTAAATTTCAAAATCAAACACTGCATACGTCTTACAGATGTAAAAGCCATCCATGTGTATCCCAAAATACTGCATTGCTGGATTGGTGAATGAAGAGGGCCTATGTTGCTTTGGCATCGTAGAGTAGCATTTATGAATTTCAGTTTGTGGAATTGCTAAAACCAGAACACTGATACAAAAGACTCCCAAGTGACTTCAAGAACTTGCAGATTAACCAAGTTTTACTCATAAAAAGTAACAGTCAACGTTCAGATTAATCAAGTTTTGCTCATAAAAGAGTAACACTCTACTAGCTACACTTAGAGCACTTTAAGAAGCTATGAAAATAAAGCTGTACACATACCAATGACCTCTACATGAAATAAGGGCCATAATTTTTTCAGATCACTACTATACTGCCATCTAAAAGTTCATCTTTCTTATGATTCATCATGAAAAATAACCATAACGTTGGTGCAAAATATAATCATTTTCCTATAAAGCTGTCTCTTTTACTAGTTAGCTTTTAGCCTTTTCTTCTCAGATAACGCTTTAGCGAGACCAATTACTATGTAAACAACAACAACAAACCCAATGTGATCCCACAAGTAGGATATAGAGAGGATAGAATGCACGCAGATCTTACCCCTATTTGGGAGGTAGAGATATTGTTTCCAATAGACCCTCAGCTCAAGAGAAAACGTATCAAAGTAAATCGAAAAAGAAACAACAAAAGTGAAGAAATCATGGTGATAAAATACTATAGAAATCATGATAAAGAATTATGAAAAAAGGACCAGTAACTGCAACAAAATAGTTGATAATAAAAGTACACAAGACAGTTAGATAGTAATAGAAATCAAAGGAAAAGATACCAAATTGGAAATACCCACGATTACTAATATAGAAGTATAAGCACTCTACTGCCTACTAAGCTTCTATCCTAATTTGTGTCCTCCACATATGACAACCACCATCCTCCTATTTAAAGTCATGTCAGAAAATAAGATAATGACTTCCAACATCCTAGCACATTTCTGAGGCAAAAATAACAACACAACATAGAGTCCAACATATCGTTAGCAAATCAATAAATATACCACAATGTAAAGGAACAAAAGAGAAAAATTTCACAACCACAAATATGCAATTGTGAAATCGCACGGTCTGTGGAGGGTTTACTCAATAACTGTACCAAATTGTAATCTGAAAAAAAACAAAGAGAAGAAACTCACTCCAAGAAAAGCAGCATCCAAGTAGGAAACATTGATTTCAAGTGAGACACCAACAAGTGGCGCACCTACAGTATGAATAACAGCAGAACCCAAAATATCCACCAGAGACGCCGTAGCTCCGCCATGTAGAAAATTACCAGCATTCTGTTCCACTCACAAAACCCCCAATCAATTGATTTTTTTCTATAAAAAAAAAGAGGAAAGAAAGATAGGAATTCAGACCACTAAACGAGGAGGAACTTTGAAAGAGCAGAGAATCCGACCCGGTTCAACAAGATCAACGTTTATACCATGGGAGACAAAGGGTTCAAGGAATCTTGAAGGCATAGAATCCACTGAGCTTTCATAGTTTCCTCCTTCTTTCTCCAAGAATTTCTTCAAAGATTCAATATCCATTTCCTTTGGTTTTTCTGATCTCACACAACTGAATCCAGCTTAGTCTTTATCTCATGGGTTTCGTGACGTATTAAGCTAATTCAACCATGTGTTTGATGGTGCATTTTTTTCACTCAATTAGGATATTTTTGAAATTATAAATTTGAGTTTTAGTTTATATGAAGTTGTCCATTTTGAAATTTAAAATTGTGTGTGAACTATAAAATTTTGAGTGCAAGTAACGAAAATTAATCGTGAGTGAGTTTTGAAAATTTGAAGTATTAGAAGAAAATCTAACAAAAAATTATAGTCAAACAGATATTTTAAAAATAAATTATCAAATTTTGTAATCAAAGGCTAGCTTAGGAAAAAAAATTGAATCATTTTACATCAGAGATAATTTGATTGTTTAAAATCTAGGAAAAACATCTAAAAATATCCCTAAACTTAGGTTAATTTATTCTATGTTAGATTATTTGTTTCCAGAGAAAAATTTTCTTATTGTTAATCAATTATAATATAGTTCAACAATAACATATTCAGTGGAAATTCACAAGTGAAGTATGAAGAGAGTAAAAATGTACGCAGATCTTATCACTATCTCATGGAGATAGAATAGTTGTTTTCGAAAGACTGTCATCTCAAAAATAACACTCACAAAAGTAGAAAATATTAGATATGAAACCAAACGACTAGAATGAAATACAAATGAAAATTTGTAAAGATAATAAAAATATCAAAATGAATGACAGACAATAACAACACAATATATAAAGACATGACTATCTCTATTATTCTACTATATCAGAAGGCCATACATGATCATACCCCTACTAATTGTCTAACCTTCTATCCAAAAACACGATCTCTACTCCTTTCTATCTAAAGTCATGTCCTTGGTGATATGAAGTTGCGTCATATCATATTTAATCACCTCCCTCTAAAACTTTTTCGATCTACCTGTACCCTTTCGTGTAAACCCTACATCCAGCCTCTCGTATCCCCTAACAAGAGTATCAACACTTCTTCTCTACACATGCACAGACCATCACAATCTCATTTCTCTCATATTGTCTGCCATAAAAGTCACCCTAACTTCCCCCGAATGGTCTCATTCCTAATCTTATCCAACATAGTATGTCCACACATCCATCTCAGCATCTTCGTCTCCACAACCTGCATCTTCTAAATATGTAAGTTCTTGATTGGCTAGCACTCCACCCCATATAGCAAAGACGGTCTAACCACCATTCTATAAAACTTACCTTTAAGTTTTGGTGGTATCTTCCTATCACACACTACTCCAAAGGCAAGCCTCCATTTCGTCTATGCTGCCGCAATACAATGTGTGGCATCATCATTGATATTGTCACTACTCCGGATGACCGGACCCGAGATATTTAAAGTTGTCTCTCTTAGGAATTGGTTGAGTGGCAAGCCTTACTTCAATGTATGCTTCATCCCTCGCAACACTTAATTTACACTCCAAATATTATGTTTTGGTCCTGCTCAATTTGAGCCCTTTGGATCCCAAAGTATGTCTCCAAACTTCCAACCTATTATTAACTTTATCCCGAGACTCATCAATCAGTACTATGTCATCTGCAAATAACATACACCATGAAACCTTCTCCAGAATAGATTGTGACTGCTCATCCATTATTAAGGAAAAAAAAAAAGGCTCAACATAGATCATTGATAAAACCCTATCTTAACAGGAAAATACTCTGAGTCTCAATCATAACTAAGATGATTGAGAAGTTAAAAGAATTAAAATAAAGCCCATCAAATTTTGAGGGTCTTTAGATATTCTTTTTATTTGACCTTCGTGTTTATAACAATAACTAGTTTCTGAGAACGTGTCTTATACATTTGTTTCAAAATATTTAGTTCAAAATCATATTGCAATAGTTAAATCTTATATGATACACACACATTTATATTTTTTTGAGCTGCAAAATAGAAATTAAAACATACAAAAATAAAAGCAACAACAAATAATTTGAAATAAAAACTTATAAATTTGATGTTAATGAAATAGTATTTAATTTAAAGAAAAATTACATGCTTGAACATCCATATAAAACGTGCATATGATAAAAGTATTTCTTTCATAAAAATTAACAATTATCTATGAAAATTGAAAATTAAACTAATGCCTATTTTTAATCACATGGTAACCAACCCAACATTATATACATGTATTTCACAAATTTCATCAAAAATTTATTTCCCCCTAAATTGAAAGAACACAAAGTTAAATTGGATCATCATTACACTACCTCTACTTCTATAAAATGATTTTTGTCTAAAAATCAAATCGCAAATTGATTAAGAACATATCAACTTACATTTTTTTTTTTAAAAAAAAAACCCACTACAGATAATAGCTACTGATTTAATTACTATCTAAAAAAAAATACCACTTGAAAAAGTATAATCTTGATTGCTTCACTTACTGCATTATTGTTGGATTGTATCTGCACAAAAACGAAATAAATAAATAAAATTCAAGTGCAACAAAAACTCATAGTTAAATATATCAATAATTTAAAGAAGTTCAAATAAAAAATAAATAAAATATTAAGCTTAGTAAATTTATAAAAAAAAAATAAAAAAAAAATAAAAAAAAAAAAAATATATATATATATATATATATATATATATATATATATATATATATGGAGGTTGTGGACGATGGAAAAAGACGTTACAAATTAAATAGTTCATAAAAAGATGACCTTTGATTTCTTGAACCTAACACATAAATATGAATTTTTTCCTTTATAATTAAATATATGAAAATGAGTCTAAAATGCTTTTGAACTATTGAAAATGATACAAAAATGTCCTTCATCCACCTATTGGGCCTAAAATGCCCTTATCATCCACTTTTGGGTCCAACAATATTTTTCATTAACCTTTTTGGCTCACTTATACCGTTGAAACTAACTACCCTTTTTTTTTAATAAAAAATATTTATTATATTTCATTTTCTTATGGAATAAAATAAATCTCCATCTTTGTTAAATTTGTTTCTATAATTTATCCAAATGGAATTAATGTGTTGAGAGTGAAGTAGTGAACTGTTGAAAATGCAAGCTATCAGCGAGAAGTTGTAACTAACGAAAGTAGTAAGTTAGTTAGAGTCAATTCATAAGATGAAAGAGTTAGTGAAAATGTATAAATAGATATAAGATAGCTTGTAGAAAAAGTTAGACTTGATGAATACATAATCCTTTCTCTCCTAATCTTCTCTCTACTATTCTGTTAGGTCTTTCATCTTCCTTTAATTCATTCAATTTCAACATGGTATCAGAGCCATGATGATCGGAATCTGATAAACGATTTTCAGTATCTTCTTCATCCAGCTATGATTTTATTCCTTACACGTTCTTCTACTGTTATATTTTTTTTACCTCTGTTTTAGATTCTTTTTTTTTATCAATGGCGGTTCGAAGTGAGTCGATAGAAATGAATGGAACAAAAAGTAATGGATTTGAAAATATCAACAATCGAAGCATAATGTCGAATTTTGATTCCTTCGATCCACTTTTCCTACAGAATTCAGATTCCAAGGGGTCAATCTAGCTCACTGAACTCTTACTGCTAGATAAAGTTCATTAGAAACTGTACCTACCATGGCATTCATTGCCTGAAGAAGTAAGTTAATGCGAATCACTTTATTAGAAAAAAATAAAAATTAGATTCATAAATGGTACGTGCAAAAAAGATATGTATGAAGGTAAAATGGCACATCAATGGGAACGAGTGAATGCTATCGTATTGTCATGGATAATGAGTTCTGTCTCAAAGGGTTTAGTTAATGGAATAGTGTATTCTTCTAATGCTCATAAGCCCTGGGCAGATCTCAAGGAACGTTTTGATGAAGTGAATGTTACGAAGATCTATCATGTCTATAGAGATATTGCAACACTCACTCAAGGTACGTTAACTTTTTCACCCTATTTCTTGAAATTAAGTGAACATTGGGATGAGGTACCTCCTCCTTCATGCTCTTGTGATAAATCACGTGATTTAATTATCAATTTGGAGCAACAAAAGTTGATGCAGTTCTGAATGAGACCTACAATCAATCAAGGAGTCAAATTTTAATGATGTCAGTTATGCCTTCAGTAAATCAAGCTTATTCTCTACTGGTTCATGAAGAAAGTCAAAGAACACAGTTGAATATGGTTGCACTAACTTCATATTCTAGACAACATTATGAGGAATGAGAATCTTTAGCTATGGCGGCAACTGCTGTTATGATGAGACGTGGTAACAACATGAAGCAAAAATCAGTCTTACCCTCTAATTTTGAGGAAGGAGAAAACTCAAGATCGACTGATGTGGAAAATAATTACACAAGGAACAACAACAAAGTGAGAGTAAAAAGGAATTTTAACCTTCAATGTGACTTTTTGTCATATAAAAGGGTATACTATAGAACAATGTTACAAATTGATTGGGTATCCATCTGATTTCAAGTTTACCAGAAATAAGGAAAGAGAGAAAAGTACTTTCAAAAGAGGACATTACAACAATTCTAGCTATAGAGGTGCAAGTGGATATGGACCAGGTGGTTACAATGCACACAATGCTAATTTTAGCAATGTTGATACAACGCAAAACACTAATAATCAGCATGTCAATGTGCAAAGTTTCACGGCAGAATAATTCCAAAAGCTCCTTAATTAGATTGATAAGCAGGAATCCCCTGAAAACATAGTCAACATGGCAGGTAAAATCAGTTATTTTCTAGCTGGTTTTAGTACTAACTTCTGGATTGTTGATACATATGCTTCAAATCATATGGTTTCATCTAAGGATCTAATGTCATCTAGTATTCCTCTTTCATCTTCCTCCCAAAATCTTATTCATTTACCCAATGGTGGAATAACACAAATTACTCATAAAGGGACTTGTCAATTGGATAAGAATCAGCTCCGGAAAGATGTGCTATATATACCTATGTTTAAGTACAACCTGCTTTTTGTATCTAAGCTCACCAGAGACTTACAATATTATGCTTCTTTCTATCCTGATTTTTTTCTTTTTCAGGATCTTTACACTGGTAAGGTGAAGGGGATTGGTAAAGTCAAAGATGGACTCTACATTCTCTCCACCAAATCACCATCACCTGCTACTTCTTCTAACCTACAAGATCTTTCTATCTGCCTTTCTACTCATGGCACTTCTGTCAAAAGCTCTATTTGGCGTCCGAGGCTTGGTCATGCACTAGTTTCATCCTCAATTAGATACACACTATTAAACACACTTTAGATATTTCTTTGATTTGTAATTGTCTAGTTTGTCCAGTAGCTAAACAAATAAGGTTGCCTTTTCCTGTTCATAAGACTATGTCAACTCAAAGCTTTCAATTAATGCACATGAATGTATGGGGCCCTTATAAAAATAATACATATAATGGCAACTGATATTTCCTTACTCTTGTGGATAATTTCAGTAGAATGACTTGAGTTTTTTTTAACTGAAAGTAAACAATGACTTTATAATACATCCAAGAAACTTTATCCAGTTTGTCAAGAATCAATTTGATGCATCCAATAAGATCATCAGATCATATAATGCTCTTGAATTTCTAAACTCACAATATACTTCTCTCTTTCAATCCCTTGGTATTATTCACCAAAGGATATGTGTTTACACCCTACAACAAATGGGGTGGCTGAAAGGAAACATAGGCATCTCCTAGAAGTTGCAAGAGCACTTAGATTTCAAGGTCACATCTCTCTAAAGTTTTGGGGTGATAAAGTACTCACAGCAACATGTATTATTAATAGATTACCTTCCAGTGTCTTGCATGGTATTTCACCTTATGAAAAATTTCACAAAACAGCCCTCTCTTTAAGCCATAGGAGAACCTTAGGGTGTTTGTTTTACGCCATTGATCCTAACCCTTCAGACAAGTTTTCTCCCAGGGCCATTCATGTCGTGTTCATAGGTTACTCTCCTGTACAAAGGGGTTATAGACTATATAGTCTCCAGTCACACACCTTCTTTTTTAGCTGAGATGTTTATTTTAGAGAACATTTATCAAAATATCCTATATTTAAAAAAAAATTCATTTTCCCCTTTAAGATTTCACCTACTGATACTTCAAATTCTTCACCTCTCCTTACTCATTCTTATCTTTTTTATTCAAACACATCACCTATTCATTCTCCATCTCTATCACAATTGCCCTCTATCTTACCTCATTCACCAAATTCACTTACACTGCCTGCTCCTAGCTCTCCCGTCTAATAGTAGTCACCACTTTCTATTCAATCTCCACATCAACTATCAACAAAAAAACTTACCAAGTCTACCAAGCCTGCTATCTGGTTATCTAACTACATTCGTTCCCAACCTCCCTCTAGATCTCATTCTCATTCTCATTTCATCAATCAAGTCATCAGTTATTCTCATCTAAATCACAAATATCAAGTATTTTTGTCCACTTTTTCTGCTAATACTGAACCTCGGTCCTACTCAAAGGCTATACTAGATGATAGATATATTCTAACCATAAAACAAGAGATTGATGCACTAGTTGATAACCACACATGAGAGGTAGTTGACTTACCAGCTGGAAAGATACCTATAGGGTGCAAATATGTATATAAAATCAAGTACAATGCTAATGGTTCTATTGAAAGATTTGAAGCTCGTTTGATAGCAAAATGGTACAATTAACAAGAAGGTGTAGACTTCCATGATTCTTTTTTTTTTCTTGTAGTAAAATGGGCAACTGTTAGATGTGTTCTCTCCTTGGTTGCCATGAATGATTGGCCTTTTTTCAAATGGATGTTTATAATGCTTTCCTTTGAAGTGATCTAAATGAGGATGTTTTTATGGTACTGCCTCAAGAATTTGGCAGTAAGGGGGAGACATCAAAGATATGCAAACTAAGAAAATCTTTGTATGGTCTTAAGCAAGCATCTAAACAATGGAACATAAAGCTTACCACTGCATTGATGAAATTTGATTTCCAACAAAATAAGCATGACTATTCCTTGTTTACAAAAGAAGTTGATGAAAAGTTTGTGATGATACTTATCTACATAGATGATCTACTGATAACTGGAAATGATCTAGTACTTATCAAGGATTCATAGAATATCTTGTAGAGAAGTTCAAGACTAAGGATTTAGGTGAATTAAGGTATTTTTTAGGAATAGAATACTTGAGGTCTAACAAAGGGATACTAATGACACAAAGGAAGTATATATTGGAGTTGATTTCAAATAGGGATTATCAGGAGCAAAACCAGCCATGGCATTATTAGAGCAACACATAAAGTTCACTATCATTGAATATGACAAGCACTTAGAGAAGGAAGGCAGTGATCCACAATTAGTAGGCAAAAATGCTTATCAAAAGCTAGTGGACAAACTTCTTTACCTAGCAATGAATCGATCAGACATTTTTTATGTTGTACAAATGTTAAGACAGTTTATGCACGATCCAAAAGAATCATACTTAGAAGGAGCACTTCATATAGTGAGATATCTTAAAGGAAATCTTGGCTTAGGAATCTTACTGAGTAGTGAAAAGGATAATACACTCAAAACATTCTGTGATTCTAATTGGGCTTCATGTGCAGTAATAGTTTATTGTAAGAAATTTGGTAAGTCTCTGATTTCCTGGAAGTCAAAAAAGCAAGAGATTGTATTAAGAAGTACTATTGAAGCAGAGGACAAGAGCATGGCTATTGCAGTGGCAGAGATTATTTGGATCGCAGGGTTATTGAAAGAAATGAAGTTGTAAATTAAAACAACAGTGGAGTTATTTTGTGATAATAAGGCTGCTATACAAATAGCAGAAAATCCTATATTTCATGAGCGGACTAAACACGTAAAGATAGATTGCCACTTTGTAAGAGAGGAGATACAAAAGGGACTTATCAAAACTATGCACATTTTAGGAACTGACTAATAAGCAGACAATTTAACTAAGGCATTGGGAAAGCAACAACACCACTACATATTGGGCAAGTTGAGAATTATTGATGTTTTCCAACCCTCAACTTGAGGGGGAGTGTTGAGAATGAAGTAGTGAATTGTTGGAAATGCGAGCTGTCAGTGAGAAGTCATAACTAACTTAATGGTTAGTTAGAAAGTATTTAGTTAGTTAGAGTCCATTCATAAGATGAAATAATTAGTTAGTGAAAATATATAAGTAGATACAAGATAGCTTATAGAAAAAGTTAGACCTGATGAATACAAAATCCTTTTCTCCTAATCTTCTCACTACTATTTTGTTAAGTCCTTCATCCTTCTCTGATTCATTCAATTTCAACATAATGTTTCTTCTTAAGAATCAAAATAATTTCTTTAAAAAGTGATCAAAGTGATTTATTAAAATAATTAACCGATTTAACTTTCTAAAAAAGAAAACTTTTTAAAAATATATAAAGTTAATGAAAAAGTAAGTTTTATTTTATCCAAAGAGAAAGTTTTTATTTTTTTCAATGTTATATTAAAAATAACAAAAAAACTATTCAAATTTGATTAAATAAAAATTTTTACAGAAAGCTAAATCGATTTTAATAAATGTCTTTGATCCTTAAAAGGTTAATTATTTTGTCAACATAAAATACAAGTATGTGCAGTGTTAGGTCCCGTAATTATTTAAAGGTCAATTATTAATTCGGAACCATTGTTGGGATTGAAGTATATTTTATATTTAATCAATTTATGGTGCGGGAGTATGAAAAATTTAAATTGAAGTCGAGAGTCCTTAATTGGAATTAAAATACAAAAGTTTGGGACTCAATTGGTCAATGGGCAACTAGAGGCCCTTATGTTGCAA
>JAOTQR010000109.1:488026-502169 GCA_025774065.1 Solanum ossicruentum | reverse complement strand
TATATACATTTATAATATATTATAAACATAACTTAAACAATAATTTTTTAGTGGTTTAGTAGGAGGCTTTTCATATAATATTATAAACATAACTTAAATAATAATTTTTTAAAAAAATAAAAAGATGATTTTATTTAAAGAAGAGACTTTAAAAAGTTTGAATAACAATTTTAAACACTTTCATGCTTTTAATGTAGTATATAGATTAATAGATAGTTGGTGGGTAAAATTTGACTAACTTATTGTGTAATCCAAATTAATTATTCAATTCAAATGAAGATGAATTTAATTCGAATTTAATTTCATCCGATAATTTTTTTGATCCGTAGATGGAACCAAGTAGGCAATATTTTCAGACAAATTATTTGATTATCGAAGAAAAATAAATGTACTTCTAATGTAAAATCAAATTCAACTAGGATAAAAATTAAATATCAGGCTCTTTTTTGGTGTCAAGGTAATATATAAATAATCATCTGCTTCCATAAAAAAAGAACAGAAAAGGAGACCTATTATGAGACATATAATGTATTACAAAGATGTATGATATCATTACACTTCAATTGAGTTATTTTATATTCCACCTCTTAGAAATTAAAAAAAATTAAATCAAATTGAATACTGACATAGCGATCACAAAACTTCGATTTCTCGTACACACATTAAAATCGTATTAGACAGTCAACTGAAATACAACCACAAGGTAATTTGATCTATAAATAACATTGCTATGTAAGGTCAATAATGCCAAAAAAAATTAGTACAACAAAGCATAGAGAGAGACCATAAGCGCCTATAACGCAAATCCTTTAAGGTAAAAAAAAAAAATCGTGAATATCATGATTCGACAATTAAAATTGTCCATCTTTGATGATCATTAAATTAGAACAACCCCATATGTACATTGTGCTTAATTATCAAGATTACATAACGTATCACATAATATGTAGTTTTATTTGAATGAATACATATATATATATAAATTCAAGATATTTCACTTATTAAGTTGACTAAATAAGATAATCATATAAAGCATGCAAATGTGGTGATGACTGGTAAGTTGCAAGAGTACTCCATTCTAATTCTTCTGGTGAATATGTAACATTATTATTATTATTATTATTGTATCGATGATTTAAAAATGCGCCGTCTTCCTCGAATCGAGTCCTTTTTCGTGCTAATTTATCAACCTCAAGTTCTTTAACGTTTGATTCGGATTCCTCGCGTAGGGATGGTAATGACAAGGGTGAATACGAATAAGACTTGTAGCTAGGCCTAGAACCCGAAGCATGAGCTTTTTGTTCTTCCATTATTCGATCCAGAAATCGTCCTTGTGCTTCAAGTTTCATCTTCAAATTTCTTTGAACCTTAAAAGATCCAAAAAATAATAATGATAATAATAATAAATTAAAAAATAAAAATAGTAATTAAAAAAATAAATTTTGATTATGGATGAAATGAAAATGATGAAAAGCATTATTAATTGCGCGTTCTCTCTCTCTCTCTATCACATTTTAGTTGTCATAGTTTCTATTCTTAAAGTTAAACTATATAAACTTTGAACAACATTTTAAGATACAGACTTTTTGTCGATATGAAAAAGTTGCAATCAATAATATTTTACATATAATTTTTGAATGTCTAAATATTTATTTAATAATATCAAATCAATTTAGATTTAAAAATTAGTCAAATTGACTTTCAAAACAACTAAAATGAGACGGAAACAATTAATTTAGTTTAAAATATATTTTTCATCATATTGATATGAAAAAGAGTTGCAATCAATAATATTTTTCTTATAGTTTTTGAATGTTTAAATTTTTTATTTTATAATATCAAAAATTAATTTAATTTAATCTAGCTTTAAAAATTTGTCAAGTTATCTTTCGAAAAGTGTAACATGACAACTAAAATGAGACAAACGAAGTATAAATTTAATTAATTTACCTCAAGATGCTCGTCTAATCGCTTCTGCGCGTCCATATGCATTTGTAATGCTTCATTAAGCTGGGCACCCCTATATAAATGACAAATCGATATCGAGTATAAATTCTATACATCGCTGGTGCAAAACGTATTTTAACTGACGATTATTTAAAAGATAATTATAAATATTATTCATAATTAGATGGACAAGTAACTTGAAATATAAGGCAGAATAACTAAAACTGGTTGAAATTTCGTGTAGCTCCTACCACTACAACAAAATAGACATTTAATAATAATTATTATTTATTTTTTACTGATAGTATTCATAATTGCAAAAATATTCAGTATCGAGTTAACCTAGTCGCTTTTGCTTAAACCTTATATAGATAATAAAAAAATTTTTATAAATATTTGATTGTGAATTATTTTATTGTTGAATATATCGTTATATGAATCATGAACTTCAAATTTAGAATCTGACTCTATACTTATAAGGAATGAAACAGTAACTCACGCTGTAACACTGAAGTTTGGCAAAATTTCTGATATGCTTCTCCTTTCAAACTTGCCAACTATATATGTTAAAGAAAATGAAAGTAAGAAAAAAGAATATAGCACTTGATATATATTATCAACATAATTAATAACCAATGAAAATTTTACCAAAATAAAAAGAAAAACTTACTAGCAGGGTCTTCACGTACAAATTTTGACATACGATATTTCTGTTGCAAATGGAGAGATAAAATAAGGAATGAATAAATAGTAGCAAAATTCAAATATTCATGTGTATTTAGTAAATTTCTTTATATATAAGCTATGAGCAAAACTTTTACTGGATTCTTGTGAATCTGTAACTAGTCTTTAGATCCGCCCTACTGACAGAGGCAAATCTAGAGTCCTAATTTTATAGGATCTGATTGTAGAAAATACAACTTATCGAGTTCTGAATAAATAATCTATACAAATGAAAGAAAAAACATCACAAGAACCTGTAGATGGCTTTTCACATGGAAGATTGTTAGACCAGGAATCCCCATAACCTTCAAAATTCCTTTTGGTGTTGCTCCTGCAAGCCAATTTAGTGTTTTTTGTTAAAAAAATTAGAAAGAAGGGGTAAAAGGATAATTATATCATATTATAGAAAGCATTTCAAATTCAACCAAGAGAATTATTGAAGATAAAAAGAATTTTCACGTGTTTGACTCATGAAAGAGAATCACACTTGACAGATGATAGAGTTAAGTAAAATAATAGCGACCCTCATTGACACCTATAATTAGACATGGTTGGTTCATGAAAAGGTGTCCAAGACATAATTAACAAAATAAAAATGAATCTCATTGTCATTTCCACATCGTTGGCACATGAAAAAGTATACATTCAGGCCGGGGCATTGTCCAAAACTTTGTTAAAAACTTTTAGATAAGAAGGTCACACGTACACATCACTTACTTTCTGGACCTCCGAGCTGACTAACAGCCTTCTCAAACAGATCATGAAGGTCTTTTGTCCATTTGAGTCTCTCCTTTGGTGAAGAATCAGAACGGTTCGAATCCATATTGGAAGATGGCAGCTCTCTGAGGCATTGCAGAGAGCTATGCCAAAGCTTATAGACAAAGAAAGAACACTTTAAGTACAGCTGTTGTCAAGATAATGCTAACAAGTTGATGGATCCTATGGAAACAGGGTAGGCAGAATACCAATAAATTTTCGTAATAAACCAAGCTATGTGAAAAAGATATTCCCAAATGATGTTGAATTTTATAATCATTTGGTGAAGAGAACTAAAAGTGATAAGCAACAACTAGCTAACAAGAGTAGTAAAAATTGGCACTTCTCAATTGGAATTTGAGTGTACAAGACAAAATAGGGCATATCTACCAGACAGCTTTTCAGTTTTTGGCTCGTACTGTAGGCTCTTCATACCAAGATTTTTCAGAAACTGACCCTCTATCACTATGAGGTAGTATTAAGATCTACGTAGATTGTATCCTCCCCAGACCCCACTTGTAGAATTTCACTGGGTATGTTGTTGGTTCATACTGTTGGCTAAATCCAAATAGCACACCATTTAATAAAATAGTAACAGAAAAGTTATGGAAGTAATTAGGTCTTTCTTTGGAAGTTGCACCTTTACAGGCAAGGCATATAATCAACATAACTATGGAACCATCAAAATAATATAACAAACTATGTAATTCATTGATAAATAACTGTGAACAATTTAACATGATTAAGAAAATAGAGTAAATCAACAGACTTTCTATATATTGGGATTGTGTTAACTTCTGAAGATGGATTAAGGAAAGAAGAGAAACTTCATCGTTCTTTTTGGGCATATATAGGTAAAGAAAAATTACAATAGCATGCCCATTACAGGTGTAATATTTTCTGTACTGCTCTGTTAATGGCCAGAAATAAGATTCATGGCCGCTCCTCCCTCCCTGGTTCATGAGAGGACTACTGTCTGCTCCGCTTCAAGGTACAAGACGGGCATTTGTATTGCTTTATACTCTCAGCTTTAGCAGGTGTTATCTTCACACACTTGCCATGGTACCACTTCTCACAGATGTCGCAGCCAATCCAAAATTCATCAGCACTGTAATTCCCACCACAGCTTCCGCAGAGTGTTTCACCATGTTCTTCTTCATCCTCCTCGTAACTTTCATCTGCCAGCTTTGGTGTGCTTTTCACCTGACCATCACTAGATCTCTGCAAAAAAGGGAGGAATATATGGCTTTAGAAATGGAGAGAGTGAGCAAGCACATAAAGAGTAGATCATGACATTCTAAAGAGAAACTAAAGAAACTTGATAAGAGTATCACGGTGTTACTCATATTTCACAATAATCCTTCTAATAGTAAAGGCACCTACAAACTCATGAACAGCAAATTAAAGGGAAGATAACATAATTGCTTTGATGTTTCCCTTTCCTTTATGCTACAACAACGCGATCTGCTCCCACTATCTGCACTGGGCTTATCTTTTATAGGCTTTCTTTCTGTCACAACTTCAAAGACAGTTGGTGCCTCATTGATCAAGCTGAATAGACGCTTCCTGTCCAAAAAGCATGGAAAGTCAGACTAACAAGAACTTCCTCAGAGAAACTTGCACCATGAGATAGAGGCTTCCCAGGTGAAAGTTACAAAGAACCAAATCAGAAAGTTGTCTGCAAATAGCAATTTGTAAGTTGAGTGACTAAATTGTGATTCTTCTCACCTCTTGCGAACCTCCACACATCCACCACAAAAGAAGATGGTGGAGTGGTTAATAAGACATAATAAATGCAGCCACTAGTAGGGAATTCTACCTCCTCAATTGGGCCATACATGGTGTAGATCTGGATTAGTTGGGCTAGTGAGTTCGGGATACCAAATGATATATCCAAGAAACTGCTGCCACTGAATTTTGAATACAACGCAATGCCCGAGAAAATAAGAATTGGACAAATACTATGAGAAGTATAAACAATTACATCTCTAGGAAAGAGAGGCCTTGGCAAACATGTGATACAATCCTATTCCTAACTCTCTCTCTCTTTCTACCACACCAGCTTGGGGAGCAACCCCTCTCCGTACACGCAACAGAAATAGTTTCTCAATGAAATCCAATACTTGAAGACATATATAAGAAAGCTAAAATGTACTCAAATCATGGGTTAAGTTGGTGAATGATCTCTGGTACTCGCAGAAGTTTTTTATTTTATTTTTTTTAAAAAGAACACATAAAGAAGCGTTATGCAGTAAATTTGTGTACTTAATAGATGGACAATTTCAATGATGGATTTCAGAACTTGAGTAACTGACTCTAAAAGGGTGGGTCATAGAGTTACATGTAATCATGAAAAAAGTTAACCTCAACACTCAACAAACATGACAAATATATGCAATCAACAGAATGCATCCTCTCTGCCCCATAAGGAAAAACATGAAACCGTACAGACTAAAGAAGTACTCATCTTTAGGATGAAACAGAATTGTCACATTTCAACATTGAACACAGTGCAAGCTGCAGAATATCAACCCGACAGCACAGAACAACCATTTATTTGCTTAAACCAAGCACTGTCACCAGTTAATGACAGTCTTAATAATGCATAGAACTCCTGATATTTTCAACTTAGTGCAACACCAGCAAAAGTGTTGAAAGTGGTTGAAATCAGTTTTTAGTTAAGTTCAGTTATCTGTGTTAATCTCTGTTAGGCAGTTAATGATGTGGTTAATGTAACTAGTGTAGTTAGTTAGCAGTTAGTACTTAACTATGGTTAGAGGGTGGTATAAATACCCATGTACAGTGCACAGATGCACTTTCCCAATTCAATCTGCACAATGAATAAAATTCAGAGAAAAGTTCTCTCTATTTCTTTTCTGTTTGATGCTCTGTGTTGGTTTAGTTTAGTGATTTTGCTGTTGGCTTGTGTGTAAGCAAGTTTTCTTCAAAAAGACCCTAACAGAACTGTGGACCAAACAAGGTTGGGATCTTACCTTCAGAAGGATGATCGATGACTGGGAGTTGAATAGGGTGAATAAATTTTACAGTACTTTGGAAAATTTTGGTGGTTTACAGGAGGGGGCTGATAGATTCTGGTGGAATGGGCACAGTAGTGGTTCATACAAAGTGAGTTCAGCTTATAAAGTATTGAATCAGACCAACCAACAGGTTTAGAATTGGCCTTCGAAGCACACCTGCAAGACAAAGATACCACATAAAGTCGCTTGCTTGGCTTGGCTTTTCACAAAAGAAGCTAGCCTTTCCCCGGAAAATTTGATGAAAAGAGGTATCTCTCTCTGTCCCAGATGTTATTTATGAGGTGAAGAGCAGAGACGGCATCTTGTTTCTTCATTGCAAGGTAATAGAACAATTGTGGAGAATCTTCACTAATTTTAGAGGCATCACTAGGATAATGCAGGACAAGATATCTGTTGTATTACTAAGTTGGGAGGAAGCAGGAGTTGAGGCAAAGGATAGTGAAATATGGATAATGTCCCAGCTAACATTTGGTAGACAATCTAGAGAAAAGAGAAATTCTATAATGTTTTGAAAATCTGAGCAATTTTATGCAAAAGATCAAATTGAACTGTATTTTGCTCTTTTGTTGTTTGGTGTACAATCCTAACCAGGAGACACTGTAGAAATTCTTGATGTGCTAGATTCCATGTATATGGTCAGAATAGCTTCAATTTCTTAGACATGTTTGTAAATATGGCTTCAGTACAACCCATGCACTGTTTTGTTCGTTCACATATATGCACACAAGTGATCCTTTACAAAAAAAAATGCATAGCTATCCAATAGGAAATCCTTCCTTCTCAGAAGAAAAAAAACTGTTTTCTCCATAGTCAAAAACAGAAGCAGAAAACATGAGCAAAGAATAATTCAAGATTCTGCGATATTCTTGTGATTTTTTCTGTTATTTTTACTGATCCTTTTTGTCTGCAGCAATTACTTATACAACGTATTGTTAATCGGTGATTCTTCTGTCAGAAAATACAGTCCTCTTCTCAGATAAGCCAATGATTCATACGCTGACTTTACATTAGCATCATTGGAGTTGATTTCAAAATTAGGACCGGAGCAGGATGGAAAGACAATCAGGCTGCAAGTTTGGGATACTGAGGGCCAGGAGCCGTTCCGGACTATAACAAGCAGCTACGATCGACGATCACATGGGATTATAGTGAGAATGTGAGACATTACATACATTAAGTAGAACTTACTCTAGCCAACTGGACATAGATATTAGAAAAATAGCTTAAGTTTGAATTAATCACCTCTCCAGCATCGTATTTGTCTGACTTTTTGCTATTTGTGTACAGCTTATGATACTTTATCTTGAATCAAGTGTTGCTGAGAAACCTTGCTTATTTATTCTGAAAATTAATTGAATTAATTAGTCGGTTTACGTTTAATAATTAGGTGTATTGAGTTAATTTGTACAGTCTGGGTTTTTATTAGATTGCTTGATTTATATATATGTGTGTTTCTTGCTTGTTAGTTGCACTGTTTTTCCTTTAATCCTAGACTCTACGATTGTTATGGTGAACTCCTGGTTATTTTTAATTCTTGTTTCTTGCCAGTTAGTTGTACTGTCTTTCCTTTAATTCTTGACGTGTCAATTTAGGGGAACCCCATTTCACCCGAGTATTGTTATAACCTGAGCAAGTGGTGTCAGGATTTGAAGGAAGTTTAAGCTCATGTCCTTGATTGGTGGTGAGTGATAGGGGTAAACTCATTTTAAGATAGAAAACAAGAGAAGTGAACTTTTTTCCACATAGATCGGGTCTGGATGAGTAATAAAAATGAGTTATATAATTTCTAAAAACCACATGACTTTTTGTAATTAAAAAATAAATTTTATTTTTTAATTAAGTACATATATGACTGTCAATGAAAACGGTAATACATAAACATGCATTGAACATAGTGGCATACATTTACAGGAAGTCGATAGAGTTAGTGAAGATCTTTAAGAAAAGGAAGATCAATGTAGCTTCAGTCCAAGAAACCAAATGGTAAGGAACCAAGGGTAGGGATGTAGACGGGTTTTAGTTGTGGTACTTATGAAGCTCAAGAAGTAGGAATAGCATAGGTATTTTAGTAGACAGGTAACTCAGGGAACAAGTGGAAGAGGTTAGGAGGGTACTGATAGGATGATGGTCATTAAGATAGTGTTGGGACGGATAACTTTCAACATTGTTAGTGCATATGCGCCGGAGGCAGTTGAACAAGGAGGTCAAAAAGCACTTCAAGGAGGAGTTGGACTAGGTTGTGAGAAGTATCCCACCAACCGAAACTATTATGAGGAGGAAATTTGATGATCGCATAGGGATCGCTTTAAGAGGATATGAACAGAAATGGAGGAGTTGTTTCACTTTTAGACTTCGCGAAAGCATTTGAGTTGGTCATAGCCTCGAGCTTCTAGAAGAGGGAGGAGCATTTGCTGGCATATCGTAGTTCAGTAGCTAAGACTCATATGGATCACTTACTCCTTAGGAAATGTACTAGAGGCTTATGTAAGGACTGCAAGGTTGTCCTGGGAGAGAATCTTACAACCCAACATAAGCTGGTAATGAGTTACATATCAAGAGGAAGAAAAAGAAAAGGGCAACATATGACCAGCCAAGGATTTAATGAGGAGGCCTGACAGAGGCGAAATCCTAGGAGATTGAAAAGAAGTTGGTGGCCATGGGGGCTTAGGGGAGTAGTGGGGACACAAATAGTATGTGGACTAGGACAACTAACTGAATCAGAGAAATAACTGGACTAGGTATTAGGGGTCTCAAGGGGTAGCTAAGGTGGGCATAAAGGGATCGTTGGTGGAATGGAAAGATGCAAAGAAAAGTGGAAGCCGAGAATTATGTTTATATGATGTTAGTGAAAAGCTTAGACAAGGAAGAATAGAGAGAGAGATAAAATGGCGAAAGAGGAAGTAAAACTAGCAGTCACAATGGCTACAACATCTTTAGAGCACTTGTATGAAAAGCTCGAGCGCAAAGGTGGGAATAGGAAGTTGTATAGGCTCTCCAAAACGAGGGAAACGAAGGGTTGTGACCTACACCAAGTGAAGTGCATCAAGGACGACAATGGCAAAGTGTTGGTAGAAGAGGCCAACATTAGACAGAGATGGAAAACATATTTCCATAACTCTTAAATGAAGGAGAGGGTAGGTATATCGTGCTAGGGGAGTTAAAAGCATTCTGAGAGTCCTAGGGACTTTGGAATTGTAGGTAGATAAGGCTACAGAGGTCGAGGTCGCTATTCGTAAGATGAAGAGTGAAAAAGCAACAAGGTCAGACGAGACCTCGGTGGTTTTTTAGAAGCACACATGCAAAACAAGTTTAGAGTGGTGGACTGGTTATTTAATGTCATACTAGGCTAAGTTGCTTGGACTCAGTGCAGGTGTTCGATACGAGAGTGGATCAAGAGGTCAGATCCTTCATGATTTTTTTTATAACTGAGAAATCCATCTGTGGCCCGCCCTTTGGACCAACCACAACCTTCTAAACCTAGTGGATAATGGGCCTGCCCCTCTACCCTTCTGCACTTAAATACCAGGCTTCGCATGGTGTGGGGCTTAAACCTGTGACGCAGCCACAAATCCTCCACCTTTTGCAATTGAGCTAGGCCCGGAGGAGGTCGGATCCTCCATGATCTAATTTTTGAGATCAAGGGATATGGATCCATAAATGGATACAAGTATGGGAATTTGCCTAAATATAATTAAAATATCTTAAAATAGAGTGATAAAACCTTTATTAAATATTATGTGGAGAACTTGAGGAGAATCTTGGAAGGAGATTAGAGACAAGGAGTGACATAGAAATTTCTATATAAAAAGTATTCCATTTTCTTCAATTTCATCTTAGCTTTTGTATTGATTATAAAAATCGTTAAACAGTCCAAACTTTCTCCATCGATTTTGGTCAAAGTACTCAAAATTGGTTGACCAAATCGGACATAGATCCCACACCACACCCATGTCGTGTCGACACGGTTGCGGCACTAAAAGTGAAGAGTCCGAGCAACTTAGATATTAGGATGGACAAGAGGCCAAAAGAATGGAAGTAGATACAGTGTTTCTGCTGTATAAGAATAAGGATGATATTCAAAATTGAAACAACTACTGAGATATCAAGTTACTAAGTCAAACTATGAAAGTCTAGTCTAGGAGAGGATGGTCGCGATGAGGATGAGGAGGGATGAGTCTATCTCTGAAAACCAACTCAGATCCATGTTGGAGTGATCGACTATAAAAGTCATTCATCTTATACAGAGATTGTTGGTGCAGTATTGGGGAAAGAAGAAAGACTCACACATGGTGTTCATTGACTTAGAAAAGACTCACGATAGAGTTTCTATAGAGGTCCTTTGGAGATGTGTTGGGAGTATAAAAGTGTACATGTAACCTATATTAGGGCATATACAATGGAGTCAAGACCCGGGTTAGAACAGTAAGAGGTGACTCAGAACATTTCCCAATTGTGACAAGGTTGCACCAAGGGTCAACCATTTTCCCCCATTACTATTTGACTTAGTGATCGACAAATTGACACAACATATTCATGGAGAGACGTCGTGGTGTATGTTATTCGCAGATAACATACTATTGATTAATGAGACGTGTGGAGTAAAAGATAGGCTGAAAGTTTGGAGATTGGTCCAAAAGTCTAAAGGTTTTGGGCTAAATGGGACTAAAATAGAATACCTGGATTTCAAATTCAGTGGCGTAAAGCATGAAGCGAAAGAGGAAGTGAAGATAGATGCACAAGTCACACCTAAGAGAGGAAGTTTCAAGTATCTTGGGTCAAGAATTCAAGGACAGTGGAAGATTGATGACAATGTTGCACATCATATTGGAGCAGGGTGGATAAAATAGAGGACTGCCTCCAAGGTAGTGTGCAATAAGAACATGTCGTCAAGGATTAAAGGCAAGTTCTACAAAGTGGTGGTTAGAGAAATTTTGTTGTATAGAGCAAAGTACTAACAAGTCAAGAATGCCCATGTGTAGAAGATGAAGGTAGTAAAGATGAGGATGTCCAAATGGATGTATCAACATACTAGGAGAGAGATAATTAGAAACAAAGTTATACGAGGCAAGGTGGAGTGGGCCTCTGCAGGGGACAGGATAAGGGAAGTTAGGCTAAGAAGGTTCACACATGTAAAAAGGAGGTGCACCTTGCATGGATACATACAAAATGAGGGGTGTAGAATTAGTTGAAACATAAATTAAGAAAGGTAGAGGTAGGCCAAAAAAGAATATAATGAGGTGATTAGCCAAGACATGATACAATTTCAGCATACTAATTACATAACTCTATATAGAAAGCTTTGGAGGTCAAGGATTAGGTTAGAAGGCTAGTAAGCAGCTTACATTGCCGCCGTTTATCTGGGAGAGGAGGGGCCTATTTAGTAGTCACGTACTCTTTTATTCTTCAATGTGTATTTCAACATATTGTTTTATTTTCTTTGATATCTTGATATTTTTCTATCAAATTATTCTTGCAATCATGCTTCGAAAACACTTCCATTAAGCCAAGGATCTATCGAAAATATCATTTCTAATCCCACAAAGGTAGGAGTTAAGGTTTGCATACATCCTACCCTCCCCAAACCCCTACACCGGCATGTTATTGTTGCATAACTATCCAATAGTTTCATCTGTAACTGAAAAAAGAATAACCATGCCTCTCCCGCGCTGATGTTCCTCATAGAAAATGCACTGTAAATACCACCATAGTCTAGTCTAAAGGGTACTCTGACACATACATTTAACCAAAGGTGAAAACAACAAAAATAATGTTTCTTGGTTAAATATAATTCAAAGAACTCATTTTCAGTGTGTTCCCATGAATAATAATATCAGCAACAAGAATTAAGGATCCATCTTGCAACTTCTTTTTCCCTATTAAGAGCCAGTATCAAATACTCAAGATTTCCCAGACAAGTTCTGCTTTTCTGTAATTCAGAAAAATCAAGACTAATTGCAAAAAGCAATCCCATTTGGACACTAAGTTAATCTTGGTTTAGACCTCATTTGTTTGCAATTAATGGAGGCCTGAATCTAAATATTTCAGACACTAGACATTAAGTGCATTTGTTTCATTTAGATTTAAGACTTAATGGTCTGAATAAGTCTGGTCTTCCGAAAACAACCTCTCTATCTTTATGAGGTAGTGGTAAGGTTTGCGTACACTCCACTCTCCCCAGAACCCATTGTGGGATTTCACTAGGTACGTCGTCGTTGTAATGGTCTCAATAGGTCTTAATTATTAAGATCTAGAACGAAGTTTTAATATTATTAAGAAGTATTCTTGTGCAAATAATATTCATCGCTATTCTATCCACAATCACCTGCCACTACCACTAACCATCTTTGATTCACAACCACCATACTACCATTGTCAATCAACATTCTTGTCGTCTATACAAACCACATTTACCACTACAACCACCAACTTTGCTAATTGTTACTGCTAGCTACTACCACACTTACCTTTTCCATCATTATAATTATATCCACTACTACCACCACCCACATCTCTGTCGTCGCCACCTCCACCACCACTATTAACCACTACTACCACTATGGTCAATTCTTAGTATCAACAAACTCCGTTATCACTACTAGCAGCACCGTCAACTGCCACCATACATTCTTCCGTCATAACCAACATTGTTGTCACCTCGATCGCTACTATTAGCCACTACTACCATTGTGGTCAATCTCTTTTACCAACCACCTATACTATTATAACTAGCATCGCCACCATCTACCACAAACACATTATCAATCACCACACATTCTTCAGCCATTATCATCAACACCTCCCCCCCAACAATTAACATCAACCAATTTCACCATTATAACCACTAATCCACTAACAATCGTCACCACACAATAGTCGCCATAACACCAAAGACATTCACTATCACAATTATCACCACCACCATTACTAGCCACTAACAACAACCATCATTTTCACCACCACCACTACAAATCATCTCCACCATTACTAGCAATTGAAAGTATTTCATTTTTCTTATCAAAAGATGATTTTATTTTATTAAATTGTTTTTTAGTATTTAATTAATTTTTATCTAAATTGTATATCTATTATATACATATAAATAAATTAGGCTTAAGTCATACACAACCTTTTAAAGTTGTCCACATATTCAACTTAAACATCTCAATAGACCCTATTCCTTATTAGACAGTCCAATATTAAAAATTTAACTACCTATTAAACATTTTTTTGACACCTAGTCAAAAGAAGAACTGCATGTAGTACGCATGGGAAAAATAACAAATCAAATGACATGTGGCATTTTATATTTAAAATAATTATAAAACATAAATTTTGAGGGAAGCGACATTACGATGGTTTGGACATGTGCAGAGGAGTACCGATGCTCCTGTTAGGAGGTGTGAGAGGTTGGTTTTGGGAGCTACACGGAGGGATAGAGGTAGACCGAAGAAGCCCTGGGGGAGGTGATTAGACATGATATGGCGGAACTTGATCTCACTGAGGAGATGACCTTAGATAAGAAGAAGTAGAGGTCGCGAATTAGAGTAGCAGGCTAATTGGTAGGGTTAGGTGGATGCATGGCCTTGGTGTAAAGTAGGGTTAGGTGGAGGGCATTTTTCTTTTTTTTTTTTTTAAAATCATGTGTTCTCATTATCTGTAGTATTATGTGTTAGTTTTAT
>JAOTQR010000109.1:474325-487926 GCA_025774065.1 Solanum ossicruentum | reverse complement strand
CTCTACTTCTATGAGGTAGTGGTAAGGTCTGCGTACATTCTACCCTCCCCAGACTCCACTTGTGGGATTTCACTGGGTATGTTGTTGTTGTTTTTATAAAACATAAATTTTAAACATAGAAAAGTCTAAATCTAAAAAGAAGAGAATTTCAACTAAAAAAAAGAAAAATCCCACTAATACACCCTCACCACCACCACCCCATACCCCCACCGCCACTACAGCACACCCCTAACCTCTCCCTTTCTTTTATTCCCTCTAAAAGCCAGCTCTTGTCCATTGTTATTCTCCATTTAGAAAAAATGGAGGTTTTAAAATATACTAAATATGAATTCACCATTTCTATTTCTCTTTCTGTCTTCTTTCTTATTTCCACTTTAAATTGATAGTGTTTTCGACATTTTTCACAAATTTTACGAACGGAAGCTCTTATTTTGATATTTTTTATTCCTTATCTTAATATCCCGAGGATTGGCATTCCATTGCTGTCATTTTTTATGTATTTGGGTACAACTACCAAGAATTTGATTACCAAGAATTTTGATCCAGTTCCTCCTCCGACACGAATCCCATGGCATATTCTTCAGAAAAGATTGTATCTTCCACAATATCTGATATGTGAGATCTCGAGTAAGTGTTTACATTATGGGATAAAAATAAATTCACTTGGTTTCAGACTGGGTATTCTTAACTTTGTGCTTCCCTTTTTTAATTTTGATTTCGAATTAGCTTCCTTTTTTTCCCTCTATTTCTGCTTCATTTTGTAAGGGAAGATGGGGTGTGAGTTGGGGGCTGGGTTTGTGGGTTGTATATGGGGAGAGGTGAAGAGTGAGAGTGAAAATATAAAATTTGAATAGAGGTCTCCATTTTTTCTGTGAAGAAGGCATGGATGGTGGTCTCCATTTTTGTTGGAAAAGAACATGTGGATGATGGTCTCCATTTTTTCCAGCAAAAAAGATGATGAGAGGTATTTCTACATCTAAGTAATTAATACATAACAATAACAGTAAAAAAAAAACCAAAAATTTTAATGAAAATTTGGTGGTGGATTGTGGTGAGAAGTGGTGGCAGTAGGATCTACAATTTTGAGAGAGAGGACAGAGGAAAAGATTGCTACTTTTTTAAAAATAATGAGGAAAACAAAATTAGCTAAAAAGAAAAAGGAAAAATATTAAGATATTGATTCACACGT
The DNA here is from genome assembly GCA_025774065.1 of Solanum ossicruentum. Classification (NCBI taxonomy): domain Eukaryota; kingdom Viridiplantae; phylum Streptophyta; class Magnoliopsida; order Solanales; family Solanaceae; genus Solanum; species Solanum ossicruentum. The sequence continues at coordinate 486,737 of JAOTQR010000109.1, read as the reverse complement.
CCGACAAGGTGTGAATCACACAATTTGTGCTACGTCTGCAAAAGAGTCTAAGTGGTTCAAATTCAGAATAGTAGAGGTATTCAAAAAGTACAAAGCTAGACTGAGGTGCCTAAGTGAAATATGCGAACAACTTTAAGGGCCCACATATGACTCAAGCTAATAAGTTAGGCACATTCAAATGTTGAAAAACAAACAATCTTAATCATTCAATATTCAAATTTAGAGAAAACATCTTAATCATTCCGATAAGCATTCAGATTTAGACATCCTAATATTAATGAACTAGCTGCTTCATTTTGATAGTGATTAAAAAAACCTGCTCTTTTTAAAACTTCACCTCCATTACACAAGTAAGACACATTGGCTGCAGAAGATTACTTTTCTCTCACGAGATTTCTCTATTAAGTCATCACGAAAAATAAAGTCGTCTACATTCTAATATTTTTCTTAATTTAGAAATTTGAATGCAATTTATGTTTGCAAAAACAACATTCCCTTTTTTCTGATATTTTTATATTTTTAGAATGGACTAATTCAATGAATTAGAACGAATCAACTGATTGATGGTCTATGACTATAGTCAGTTTCTTGGCTGCTATTATATATTAGATAGTGTGCAAATCCTTTCTACACTAATCTAATGTAGAACCTTACTCTCTATATTAGATTACTCTATTTATTTTTTATTATTTTCCTATTTCATCATCAAATTTGTTCTAAGAAAAGTTGATTGAAGAAGTTCTATTTAATTAATAAAATTTCCTCTCCTTTTCTGTTTTGTTTGTCAACAAAATAAAGAAAAAGTGTTCTATGAAATGTACACGAAGTTCTTTGTCGATTTGTATCAATAAAGCCGAGAAGTGGAATAAATTCACGATAATACTCAACACTTACAAGGGCTTTTCAGGACATTGAAATTGTCTTGCTCGAGAACTAGAATATCCAAACTATAGCCAATTAGCAACTTTACAAAGAAAAAGTTATCTTCTTTTTTCATGAGACATCAAAATCATAGCAGGAACCACATACAGGAAGAGACAGAGGTGGCTGTAATGAAAAAGAACTCAGCATAGACTCTATCCAGAGTTCTGAAAATGTCAATTAGCTACAGAAGAGAAATTGTGGAGAGAGATCACACATTTCTTAAAGTGCTTTCAATATATTGATTTTTGATTTATCTTAATTAACAACAAACAAAAGAGTACCTTTCATTTTGGTTAAGACGAGCTCCAAAATAGAAAGCCACAGAAAGCAACCAACAATCACTGTGAACAGCAACCAAGGAAAGCCAATCTCTACGATTCATTCCATCCCTGGCAAAATTTATTCCAAGTGCTGGCTCTGGCAGCTCAGGTGGAACTTCCTCCGCGGGAAGGTTGACTTCCCAAGTTTCATTTTGATGTCCATACAGACACAAATTTTCCTTCTCTACACCCAAGTAGTGACACATTTTAAGGAATCAAAACACATAAAAGCAAAAAATGTCAAGACAAGTAACAACAGGACTAGTTAAAACTTTCTTAAACCAAAGATTATCATTTCGTTAAATTCTCCTAGTTAAAAAATGTTTTGAAACAAACTATATACTTCCTCTAACAGAACCATATTTCCAAGATACTTTGGAGAATTTGAGAAAAATATGATTTTTTTTCCAAGAGAACCAATCATCTTTGCTTCTTTTTAGTGTTTGGTCAATCAAGCAAATGCATACAATCTGAAATGTTTCAATCTGCCGAAGTTTCAAAATAAGTAAACTGGCAAAAATTGTAGTTTTTTGACTAAAAAAGGTCACTGATTTAGCATCAAATATTCAGATTAAGCATATCATTTTTTCACATCCAAAGCTTTAAAAAATATTTTTTTTTAAATGCCAACCTTTTTCACTGCAACCTAAAGCAATAATCCACGATCTACAAAAACCCACAAAGTAAATTCAACTGCAAATTACCTGGATCACACAGATTATAGAATTCATCCACATCTGAGAAAAACCAAACCAATTCACACTCAATTAATCAAGAATTACAAACCAAATTGAAAAAAAAAATGAAACTCTAAAAGTATGCATGAAAAAATGAAATACCATCTGTTAAAGCACGAACTATCCCAACACGGCGAGCACTGTAATCTTTGAAGATCTCTTCTACAGTTCGAGGACTCGATGAAATTGAAGCCATTCTTTTACCAGAAAGAGAAATTTTTAAGAATTTATTCTGAGATCTAAGAGGAGGAGGAGGAAAAATTACTGGGAATTGGTATAATATAATTTTTGAAAAATAAAAAGCAAAAGATCAAATTGAGAAAAGAAAGATGCAGCTAATGTTACGTGAGAATTAATAAACATAGATTAAGAAGAAATACAAAAAGATGAAATTAAAAATATTCTTTGATATGACTGGAATAGGAATATTTTTGCAAGTAAATTCTGATACTTTCGATTTTTTTCCTAAAAAGGAATTGACTTAATTTAGATTGTTTTTTTCTAAAAGCGGAGTATAATTTAGTTTGTTTGGACAAAACTTTTACATGATTAAAAATATTTATTTTTTAAGAAACAAAATATTTATATTTAAGAAAAAAATGTGTTAGGTTACTTTTCTATGGACAAACTAAGCGTTTTTTAGGAGTGTCTTCATAAAAATATATATTATATGATAAAAATATTTTAGTGTTTTAAGATTGTCACAATCCAAAAGGGGTCATGAGTGACATTCATACCTAACCACCTGAGTGGGTGAACTAATTATACAAATCTCAACGTATATTAGCAGTCATACTTTTGAAATATGACAGTAATACAGAACCTCAAATTAACAAAAGCAAGAAATAACGAAAACTACTAAGTCTAACATAATGTTTTCCTAAAAACTGAAAGTCACCACATCAAGAACATATAATCACAAAGTATCAAGTCTAAAAGTATCAACACCAAAATAGATAAATAAAATAATTCATGTCCAAAAGCTAAGAATATTATTTCATGACCGAGAGAATCCAACGTGAGTTAGGAGGATAGTTCACCTTGGAATCTGATGTACTGGAAACTGCATAGAGTTGAGCGCGAGTCGAAGTCGATGGAACTCTCGTTGCAATCTACAAAACGAAATAAAGAAAAACACAAGTCGGGGTCAGCACAAGGCAATATGTACCGAGTAGATATCATCGGCTGACTCAAAATAGAAACCAATATACATAAAGTAATAGCATGCGATTATAAGACTTAATAGGTGGCAAGTAACAAGCAATAAATACATGTGACTGTCACAATCCAAGCCTAGGCCCTAGTCGTAACACGACGAATGAGGGGCCTGAAGACACTTCAACCAAGCCTTTTAACATTCAGCAGGAACTGACAGGCATTTGAACATATATAAGCGGAATTTTAAAGTGGGAAAAGGGACATCAATTGTTGGAAATCATAAGAGAAACAACTCAAACTATAAGTCATATCGTCCAAAACATACCATTCTAGATAAAAGACATCGTGGGGGTTAAAGACAAACCCAAAGCTCCCTCAAATTTAGAATTCTCAAGAAAATAACATAAAAAGTAAAAGTCTTCATGAAACAACTCAAAGTATATCAATGTCTCAAAACATAAAAGGGCATGAAGGAAAAGGTGAAGTTATCATGCCCCAGGAGTGTACTCATGGCGTGGTCGGCACTCAGAAACCATTGCTGGTTTCCAAGCTAACTACTTAGCTCAATCACTCATTCATCAATAACGGAAGACTCAGTTTATGTATATGGAACATTTTAGTGGGCTTATCAACCAATGACTTAATGAAATAAGTCTAAAATCGATAATCTAAATCAATTCAATATTGTGAAAATTATTTAAAAAGTACAAGTCTTTAAAAATAAAACATCAACTCTAATGGATATGTTTAGGAGTATGTTGAGTAATTCATTTCTACCTCTCTCTTTGTGGATGTATGCTTTAAGGATTGTCGTTTACTTACTAAATAGGGTTTCTAACAAAGCAGTTTGAAAGACAACTTGAATTATGGACTGGTAGAAAACTTAATTTGAGACACCTGCATGTTTAGGATTGCGCGGCAGAAATTAGTGTTTATAATCCACAAGAAAAGAAATTGGATTCAAGAACAATCAGTGATTTCTTCATTGGTTATCCAGAAAAATCAAATGGGTATAAATTTTACTGTTATAATCATAGTAGAGAATTGTTGAAACTGAAAATACTAGGTTAATTGAGAATGATGAAGTTAGTGGGAGCAAGGAACCACGTAATGTGAAAATTGAAGAAGTTGAGGTTCAAATTTCTCTACCCTATACTTCTTCTAAAGTTGTTCCTGAAGTTGTTATACAATCTAATAGTCAACAAGAATAACAAATTGATGCTCCTATTAATCTTAATGAAGCCAAATTAATGAACAAGCAGTGGATGAACCACAAGAAATAACATTAAGGAGGTCTCAAAAATAAAAGAGATGTGCTATTTTCGATGATTATTTGGTATATTACATGACTCAGAAATTGACTTTGGAATTGATAATCATCTAGTCTCATTTTCATAAGTCATTGAAAGTAACAATTCTGATAAATGGATGGAAGCTACGAAAGATGGGTTGAAGTCTATGAAACATAATGATGTTTGGAACCTTGTTGAATTACCTGAACGTGCAAACAAGTTGGGTGTAAATGAGTTTTTAAGATCAAACGAGACTCAACTGACAACATTGAACATCACAAATATAGACTTGTTGCCAAAGGTTTCACTCAGAAAGATGACGTCAAATATAGGGAAACCTTTTCATTTGTCTCTAAAAAATATTCACTCAGAATTATAATGGCTTTAGTAGCTCATTATGACTTAGAGCTATATCAAATGGATATGAAAACAACCTTTCTAAATGGGAATTTGAGGAAAAAAATTATATGAATCAACCTGAGGGATTTTTTTTAAAAAAAAAGAAAGAAACACATGGTGTGTAAACTTAAGAAATCAATATATAGACTTAAGCAAGCTTCTCCACAATAGTATTTTAAGTTTAATGAAACTATTGTCACTTTTGGATTCAAAGACAACACTGTTGATAGATGTATACATCTAAAGGTCAGTGGGAGTAAGTTTATTATGTTAGTTCGGTATGTTGGTGACATCTTGCTTTCTACTAATGATCTTGATTTGTTACATAGTACCAAGAAATATCTCTCTGACAATTTTGAAATGAAAGATATAGGATAGACATCTAATGTGATTGGGATAGAAATATTTCTGGATAGATCACAAAAATTGTTAGCATTGTCTCAGAAAGTCTATATTAATAAAATGTCAAAGAGACCTAGAATGAAAAAATGTTCATCCAGTCCTGTTCCAATTCAGAAAGGTGATAAATGTAGTCTTAGTCAATGTCCAAAGAATGAATTACAACGTAAGCAAATGAAAGATATTCTTTATGCATCAATTATTGGGAACCTAATGTATGCCCAGACATGCACCAGACCGGACATTAATTTCGCTATTAGGAAGTTGGGTTGTTATCAAAGTAATCCAGGAATGGATCACTGGAAGGCTGCAAAGAAAGTGTTACGATAATTGTAAGGAACACAATATCATATGCTCACTTATAAAAGATCTGATCATCTTAACGTGGTTGGATATTCAAATTATGTTGGTTGTGTGGATACAAGAAAATCTACATTTAGATATTTGTTCCCATTAGCTGGATGAACAATTTCGTGGAAGAGTGCGAAGCAGTCTGTTATAACTGCACTCACTATGAAAGCTAAGTTTTATGACATGCTTTGACGCCACAGTTCAGGCTAATTGGCTGCATAAGTTTATTTCAAGACTTGGGCTAGACAACAGTATTTCCAACCCGCTGAAACTTTATAGTGATAATACTGTAGCAAGTCTTCTCTCTAAAAATGATAAGTATTCAAAGGGTGCTAAGCATATGGAATTGAAATTCTTTTCAGTTAAAGAAGAAGTCCAAAAACATAAAGTGACAATGTAACATATAAGCACCAAACTTATGATTGTTAATCATTTAATGAAAGGATTACCACCCAAAATATTTGTTGAACATGTTGAAATAATGGGTCTTATGAATAGGAATGAATGACTTTTTATAAAGATCTTATTATATTTATACAATTGACATTTTGAGCTCAACTGTATATGTTTCTGTTATTATTACCTGTTTTCTCTTATAAACATTATATTGGGAATGACGTTGATAGGTTTTAGTTTAGATAAAGATATTATAAATATTATCATTGGAACATTATGGATTTAAAGGTTGTGCTAAGTATATACTAAGTGTCACGCCCCCGGAGGGTACTCTTGGTGTGGCCAGCACTTAGAGACTATTTCTAGTCCCCGAGCAAACCACTTGGCCTCATTATCACCTCATACTCAATAGCAGAAGAGAAATGCTTAAAGAAAGACCGAAAGGTACTTAAATAACTCAGTCTTTATATATATTAAAAGAAATTTTTCAATAAAACAGAAGTTGGAAAAGGGACAACACTCCACATCCTCTACTCAATGTCTATGAAGTCTCTACCTCTAACATCTAGATGGTACCATGACAAGTCGTGGCTACCCAACTCAAGGAAAATTAAAATATGCAGTAAAAGAAAAGGGTTCCCCCGAAGGTAAGGAAGACTTATTGTCTCTGGAATTTAAGAACTCTGAACTTCAATGGTGCGTCTGCTGAAGTCCTCTATCACCTGTATCTGCATTACAAAATGATGCAGCGCCGAGTGATGTCAGTACGTCAAATGTACGGTATGTAAAATAGCTCGATCAAGAAACAAATAAGTCTCAAACTCAACCAATCGACTCGATTCAAGACTCAACTTCTCATCTCATAACTCAACTCAAGTAATTCATGCAAGTTTGAAGTTTGAAATCATGTTTTAGAAATAGACACAGTGTTTGATGCAACTCAGTTCGAAAATCACAAATATGCTCAAGTCAAGTGTTGCTTGGAATTTTCTCTAAAAGATATAACTCTCAATCACCATGAGCTTTTGGTGATGTACAAAAAAAAGACGTTATTACCACGTCCGCCCTAAACTTGCCACGGTAAGGGGTTTCAACCTCTACCTCTCTCTCAGATCAAAGAGAATGTCCATCTATTGGGACGCGAGCTACCAGAGTTTTAACCGCACGACTATCCTATCTTGACAAACGTTGTTGTGGGGTGTTCTTCAGTCACCCAAATCGATGCTCAATACTCCTTCCAAGACTAAAATATGTTCATAGAAATTAGCTCAAACTCATCTCTTTGACTCATCTCAGATAAGTCAACTCAATTACTCAACAACTCAATAACTTAGGACCGTCGTCCATGTAATGCAACTCAAGACTCTCACCCACATCATGCAAGACACTCACTGATTATGGTCAAGTACATCATATCATCCAGGCTCAATACATAAGAGATAATAGATAATCTATACATACATACATGAAACAAGAAAACATACTTCTCAAGTTCAATTTATTTGATTCAGAAGGTTAGATTCAAAGTTTTCAATTTAGTCAATAAACAAAGAACATACAAAATTTAGGACTAAGGTATCAAGCATTCAAGTACATTCATGTTTCATGGTACTGACGATGCAACTCATAAATTGACTCAAGTATTTTCATAAAAACTTCAACATGTACAAGAATCTAAAACTCAAGAACCACAGGGTGTAAAACATGCGATTTATAGTCATTATCTTAACTCAAGTAGACAAAGAGGCGCTTGGATGAACATAATCCAACGTTTTAGGTAGCCTTACATACCTGGTATAGAGTTTGAGAATCAACTTCTCAAGAAGTTAGCCTTAACCCTCTGAACCCTAGCTCTTTCTCCTCTTCTTTACTCAAGGTATTTACTTAGTTTTTGCATAAAGACTTTAGAATAGTTTTTAAAACCCTTTTTAGGCCAAAAATGACTTTTATTGGTAGTGGATTAAGTCTAGAAGGGGTGGGTAAAAGTCTAGAATGCCTCCCAAAAGATTTAAAATTTTGAACTTAGGTGGAACAAGTCAAGAGACTAGGTCCACAACGCGGACCTATAGCGTACCTATGTCTTTTCTTCCAAAAAATTTTCGGACGACCTTTTCCAATCCCCTCCGAAATATTTGAAAAAAAATATAAGTCAGGGTTCGCACCCAAGGGGCACCGCGGCCCTGACGCGTACCCTCACTGCCTCGATTATTGGATCAAAAAATTATTTTTCAATCTGATTGCTCTAAAAATTGAATAGGACTATTTTCTCACTCAATTTTTCATGTTAATTGCAAATTTGATATCTGATTTTCCATCCAAGTATGAGAAAATGCATTATGCGCCTCTCTCTCTTATAAGGGTATTTTGGTAATTTTTACCAGGTGTTGCATTATCTCCCCTTTAAAATCATTAGTCCTCGAATGATGAGTGGAGATGGACATCAAGGCGTGAATAACAATCGAAAGCTCCTCTCAATACTCAATCAATCAATCAAACTCGCAACTCCTTATTGATCTTAACAGTCTCTATTCAAACTCAAGAATATACACATTAAGAATTAATTACTCATATACTCCAACTCATGGGTGAACAGTGACAAAGAATAGAAAACTCAACTCATTAGAGGGCATCATCATCTGCAGCTCATAACTTTTGTAAAGGCCTAAGTCTCGCTACATACTCTTACCAAAGTCAAGCCTAACTCAAAGTCACCTTGTGCTACCTCGTAAGTTAGCCACAATCCTACAATTTATCCCATAAGGTTCTCATTTTATACCTTAAACATCCTCATCAGTAGGAACGAATTGAACATCAAAACTTAAGCAATTCGAATCATTCAAACACCTCGTCAATCAATTGTTCGGACTCAAGAAGGATGTCATCAACTCTAATCGACAATGGCACCATCTTGATATATAAATGGACACTCTCAAGTTCAACTCCCCATCCTAATTGTACTCCTTTCCATAGCACTCTACTCCATCAATGCAAGCTCATAGGTCTTATTCAAATCTCCACCTAATCACCTCCTCCTATTTCATTCAAGCCTACTTCTACGCTTCAAGGTGCTATTCCTATGATGCTAACCCTCAACTCAAACTCTATACCTCCTCAAGGATTTTCACTTAGAGAATGTTAATCCTTCTCACTACTCTAACGCATCTACCTAAAACACTCACTCAAAAGTCATTGATAGCCTTCTCCAATCACTCATATAGTGACATCCACCCACTCAAGCCTATCACTCCAACCACTTCAACCATGTCTTAGGATTTTCAAACCTACTTGTCACTTCTACCTCCACCATTCAATGATCTCTCCCTCAAAGTCACACCAACATACTCTTACCTATCTATAGCACATCATAGGGTTTCATCTCTCTCCTCTGTCATGCCCCGAGTCCCGTTAGGGCGGACCAGCACCCGTTGCTGACAAGTCTTGGGAGAACCAACCTATATCTATGCATTTTTTAGACATATTATAAGGGATTTCTATCTTCATTGTGCCTTTAAGAAAGTAAACGGTAATAACAAGCCAAAAGAAAATGCATATGGCTAGGCCATTGGGGCCCCGGTGTCTAAGGTATGAGACATGACCATACTTTAGTTTACATAGTCTACAAAGCCTCTAGATAAGAGAAAGCATCTGATAAGGGTCGGGACAGGCCTCGCCTCGATTAACTGTACAATACAAACATGTAAGATTCAGACACACACAAAACTCCAAAACAACCTGGAGTTTGTAATAGCAACTGGATGTCCTGTACTCTACTGGAAAAATCTACTAGCACCTGTACCTACAGCATGAAATGCAAGTCCCCCGTAAGGGACATCAGTACAAGATAATGTACTGAATATGTAAGGCAGGAAATACTGTATATAACATAACAACTCAAATGAAACTATGCAATGGTGTAGGATAAGAGACCACCTTTAGTTATACTTTGGAATCATGTACTCTATATTCTTTATATTACCTTACCTTTACTGTATAATCTGTGCACATCATGTACTATAAATGACCAACTGATCAGTGGTAAACTGTATCAGGATCATCCCTGGCTAGGTTCTTCCTTAACCCTTCGGGTTACCACCCGTGATAGAATCGTCCCTGGCCAGGTGATACTTCCACCCCTCGGGCTACCACCCATCAAAAACTATATACTTTATTTTTCAATTACTTTTGAGATGATTCTTTTGGTGGTCAAAATATTGGAGCTTTAGGGCTGTATATACAACATATGATATATATATATATATATATATAAAATCATACAAAGATAATATGACAATGAAGAGAGCATGTTACATACATAATGAAATGCGTATGAGGTGAAACAACTCGTGAACTTTATTTAGCAACAAGAACTCATGTAACTTGGTATTCACATGTATATGTTGATTTGAAAGTGATCATGTACAAGAGCATATGAAAATGTGATAAAAATGGAGACACAATTAATAGTTGTATCGGAGTTGGTAACTACCTTTATCTACCAAGGAGGACTCTATGTTTCATGCCAAATAATACAAAATCAAGTAGCCTTACATACCTCGTTGTATGACCTTGTTACTACCTTGGAGTGGCTGCTTTTCCCTCAAGTATTTATCTACTGCATATTAGGTAACAAGACTAGTATTAGTAACAATACAATACTTCTAGGCAATCTAATATTATAAAAAACTAACATCCGGACAGCAAGCTTATATCTATCGCCCCAAAGGCATTCCTTCAATCTTGTCACTTATAATCATATTTTCTTGCAACCATTCTTATGTACACATCATATACATATTGTTTTAGACCCTTAATAGTCTTACAATAGCCCACAAATCATAATACATAACAGTACTACACAACCTACAAATGGACAACATAACATTACCCCCCCTTCGATACATTTCAACGTCGACAATTCCAAACTTGTTCCAACTCTAACCAAACTATTCCAACAACATTTATACACACAAAAATTGCTAAAACAGTCTAAGAACATCACCCAAGAAGTCATGAAGTATGTGAGTCAATAGCTTTCCATCCAACAGCCCACAACTTCCAACCAACTTCACACTTAAGTTAGCACAATCAAACTCATTATTTAAATGAAACCAAAGTCAGGGCAGAAACCTCAGGGTGATATCTATAACTCAAACCATGTTGAGAACATCAAATTCTCTTCATAATACAGCCCACAAACCATATAGAAGTTACTAAAACAAAAGTCAAGGGTGCAACAATTTTCTGAACACATGCTGCCCAGAATTTCCAGCATAACGTACTATCATATACTTCTTGATTTTCATGAAGAAACATTACTAAAAACACAACGATAATCACTTACCCTTATCATCAAAGTTGATATCCTCCTTAAGAATCCTAAAAGATTATTTCAGCTGCTGCTCAAGGTTAAGAAACGTTGAGAGAAAACTTAGAGATTAAAGCTATTTTTTTTGTGCAAGTGGAGAATTATTGGGGAACTATTTTGACCCCTTTTATAAAGCTATTTGGCCGAATTTCTTTTGACCTCTTCACCAACTAATACCTCATATACTTAGGGTAATTATTCAACAGCTAGTTCCCCAAAATTGGGCCTAAATGGGTATCAAATCTGATGGACCTTGGCTGCAAATTTCCAGTTTTCTCCTTAGTTGGTTTTTGGCCCTTCTTACATTCTTCTTACACTAAAAATAAGGTCCATTTATGATGCTAAAACATGGGCTAAAATTACACATAACATGCTGCCCAGAATTTCCAGCATAACATACTATCATATACTTCTTGATTTTTATGAAGAAACATTACTAAAAATACAATGATAATCACTTACCCTTATCATAAAAGTTGATATCCTTCTTAAGAACCCTAAAAGATCCTTTTGGCTGCTACTCAAGGTCAAGAAACGTTAAGAGAAAACTTAGAGATTAAAGCTATTTTTTTTGTGCAAGTGGAGAAATATTGGGGAACTATTTTGACCCCTTTTATAAAGCTATTTGGCCGAATTTCTTCTGACCTCTTCACCAACTAATACCTCATATACTTAGGCTAATTATTCAGCAGCTGGTTCCCCAAAATTGGGCCTAAATGGGTATAAAATCTGATGGACCTTGGCTGCAAATTTTCAGTTTTCTCCTTAGTTGGTTTTTGGCCCTTCTTACATTCTTCTTAGACTGAAAATAAGGTCCATTTATGATGCTAAAACATGGGCTAACATTACACCGTTAAAATGAATTTTGTTCGTAATCAAACATGGGCACATTCGACGTCGGACTTCATCTCCATTGAGCTAACACATTTAAGCTAAGCAAGTAGGTGACTCACCTACTGGATTATTAAGTCATACAGGCACCTTAATTCTCTTTCTTTGTTTAGGGCTGTGATATCCTCAATTTAACACAAAACACCTATACACCCGACTCCCTTAAGCGTTAGACGCACA
>JAOTQR010000109.1:460931-474225 GCA_025774065.1 Solanum ossicruentum | reverse complement strand
TTTTCCAAACGTCATTCCAAAGAGAAACTGTTCTTATTCGTGGGAAATTTGTGTCCTATTCTCTATGTCTAGATGTGAAATTAAGCCATCAGAAAATTATAATTAGAAGTCAAAAATGATTTCCATCAAATTCATATGATAAACTTATGTATTTTTAAAAAATTCTTAACTCTGAATTTTTTCAATTAATCTCACGAATTAAAAACCAAACCAACATAAACTGATCAAAATTGTAAAAATCGAACTAAACCGAATTTATTTTAGTTTGATTTAGATTGATATTTTCACTAAACCAAAAACCGAAAAATTGAACCGAACGCTATATGATCCTACAAAAATATTGTCATACTTGTATTCAATCCGCCAAGAATGCATTAGGATCTGAACGCTCCCGACAGCAGTTTTGAGGAGTCTAAAGCAACATAGCACCTAAGTTCAGGCTAGACCTGCCCTGATTTTCTGAATGGTGATGATATCAGTCTTGAAGGACTTTAGACAAAATGTTACCAGGAATGCTTGTATTGAGCAGAGAGTTGGGAAGAGAAACAGTGCCTGTATCTGCACTTCTAAAGGCAGATATAGCCCAAGCACTGTTGCAGCATCAGCATTGTAGTGGTAGTGAACTAACCCTTTAGGTAACACGAAAACATCTCCTGTTTGCAATGTTTGACTGAAGATAGTAATATTAGTAAATAAAATGATAATAAACTGGGAAAAAGAGAAGCCTGCCATCGGGCCTACACTCATAAGCCCGTTCATTCCACGGGCACCCACATCTAGTATTGATGACATGAGAGTGTACAAGAGGAAGAGCGTTGGATCCAATTGTGCGCTATCGCCACACAGAACATGGAAATAGAGATACCAAGAAATGCTCTAAAAAGGGTGAGATGTGATATTGAAATAACAAACTTAAATGTTGCAGAATAAATAAACAAATAAACAGAGTGCACATTTCTTTGCATGATGAAGACGAGATAAGGCGAGGATTATGTAGCATTTGATGGAAAACACTAGGAGCTAATGTTCATTCATCATGTCAAGTATCGCTTAATGCCAGCTTTCTGCTCAGATGTAAGCTTGCTCGGGAACTTGATGTTGAACTTTACTCTCAAGTTGCCTTTTTTGCTAGGTTCCTTAGGAATGGGCATACCTTCTCCTTTGATAACTTCTTCATAATTAGGACTAATGATGGAATTGATTGGTACAGTAAGATTCCGGCCATCAAGTGTTGTTATTTGTGCAGTGTATCCAGTAAGAGCCTCTACCAGGGAGATTTTCTGGGTGACAATGAGGTCATTGCCATCTCTCTTGAAGACACTATGAGGCTTCTCGTCAATTATGAAGACAAGGTCAGATGGAATTATGCCTCGTTGCTCGTTTCCTTTCTCTGGAAATGTTATTTTAGTCCCCTTCTTCCATCCGGGTTTGATATCAATCGTCAGAATTTCCTCAGTTGTACTGGGTCTCCTGTGCAAAGAACAACATTGTGAACTGGATTACAAACTTTTACTAGGAATCAACTGAAATATAATTAAAGGAAATGAAAAGTACAACATTAACCACCAAAACACCAAGCACTCCACCAGCAGGAATCCAAGGACCTGTTGCTTCTTTCAAAAGTAGCAGAAAGTACTTCGTGATGTAAGAAACAAAAACTTCACACTGATTGTGAGGATAAAGAGAAATAAACAAAAGAGATTGACATGAACCGACACACTCATACAAACACGTACAAGTGAAATGCACGAGCATCTGTGGCACACAGTTTGAAACTCGGAGATAGTGAGGCTGCCCTTATATCCTCCCCCACCTAAGTACCAGGTTTTTGTTTGTGTCAGAGTTTGAATGAATGACCGATATCATTTCACAGTAGTCATTTGTGCACCCAAAATGTGTCAACTTCAAACCCCAGCAGAATTAGCAACTTAACATTAAGCTTCACTTGAAGAGACAAAATATATCAAAAGAAAATGATGATATGTATGTATGTGTGTATATGACAAATTATCAGTTTCAAAAAATTAAAGAAGAATATATCTATGTGTGTATATATATAATGGGATGACTTGATATTTTCTTCAGAATTAAAATCCATTTAAGAACTTCCCAGTTCCCTTCACCAACTAATTCCTTCTAAAGGAAAAGCCAAAACCAAAATGGTTACTTTAGGGACTACGGAATTAGCCTGAAAGTAAAAGTCACACCAGCAGTCACTTAAACGTTCAACCATCCACATATAGAATACAAAACCATTCAAAAATAATAGTCATAAGATAAAAAGTGTTTGCAAGAACTAGCATCAGACTTCTTTTCCCCCTTTATTCTACTTTTCCTCTCTTCTTTCATTTTTCTTAGGTGCACATGATGTGCTTTCCCTGTACATATGGGAAAAATATCCATGAACGCCGTCCAAAAGAGAAACAACGGATGACAACAGGAACTCTTGAAACCAAACAAGGCTTGAAAGAAATTGACAAATAGCACCATAAATATGACAGTGCTTTTGTCTCGAAGAGACATCGCAAGAGGACAGCACATATTTCAGTCTTAATGTATCATCATCTTTCAAAAATGTTATATATATTTCTTAACACTTTCCAAAGGAAAGGGGAAGAGGTACTTATCAAAAGAAAAGGAGTGAAGAGATAAATCCCAGACCCTACAAACAGCAGGAGCTTTAGTGTACCGGCCTGCCCTTTTTTTGGGTTTCTGATCTTACCAGACATGAGCAAGGGAGGGGCAACAAGTAAATGGAGAACAAAACAAAAAGCTGTGATAAAAATACTCAATATGAGCAACCAACTTGTTAACTATTGGACACATGCTGCATCACTTTTCAAGGGTAAAACACAATCTCAGGAAGTCTAATAACTATGCTCTTAACCATTTATACGCTGCAAAACTTTTCTAGGGGAAAACACAATCTCAGAAGTCTAATAACGATGATCTTAATCATTCACACAGTAACTTCTACTCACAGCTTGCAGGTAATAACTAAATTAAGTGGCACAAATAAATACTCAAATCATAAGTGTCCTTCCCTAAATGATGTTTTATACCTCTGCCCCACATTCTCCAGCTAGTTATCAGTATATCCTCATTTTGGTGTGACAGATTGATTAACTCATCCTACTTCTGGAGCACACAGTGAGATTACTTATGCCATCAGTGGTATCAACTCATCACAGATGATACTGTAGATCATTTTAGTGATAAATGAAAACACTAAAATGATAGTGCAGTTTTTTTTCATAAAGGAAATCATTCCAATTCTTAGATCACAGTTTCTCCTTTTTCCTTTATGTTAGATTTATAGCTTATTGTCAGGCCTAAAGGAACGGGGTTGGTGAATTCGTCAACATGAGAACTTGCAGTTACTTTCTCAACATCAACAATAAAAAAAATGGAAGAGGGAAATGAGGCTATGATGAATTTGTAGAAGCAGAAGCAACAGTCTTAACTTCTTCTAAACTTGAGTCATAAAATGAGCTTACTTCAGAACTTGTGCGTCATGCATTGTCTAGATTATCATCACTCCATTTGAGGAGGTTAAAAGAATAATTTCTACTTCTATACTAAGTTGCTCAGACTCGGTGCGGGTGTCTAATACAGGTGGAAATCTAGAGGTCTGATCCTCCATAATTTAAATTTTAAGATTTGGGCAGATCCAGGTAGGAATGCGGTGCAGGGTATGGCTAAAAATAATTCAAATATTTAAAAATAGAATTATATGTTGTACCGACACAGGTGCCGCATTGAAACAGAAGAGTTCGAGCAACTTAGCTTCTAAAGACATGTTATCAAAAGCAAAAAGCACGGAAAACAGCTAAGGTCCTTGGGGCTTTAAGCGCAAATAAAACATGGGCTATAAATAAAAGAGGTGCCTATAGGGAAAAAATACCATTTTTTCATTTTCATTCATAAACATGGTAAAAACTATTGTATACAAGGGTATGCCAAAAGGAAACGAATCTACATAATATGATGTTCTACAAACACCACGAAATCATCTACATAACAAGGGACTTTCTGCTTACACTAGAAGAAAATAAGAAAACAAAGATTCCTTATCAACTGAGAGAAGCTCGATTCTATTCCTTTAAAAGTCATCTTATTCCTCTCTGTCTTGACTATACCCATATTAGGACAAGTGGAACCACTTTTCAAGCCCTTCTTCTTCTCTTTCTCCTGCTCTTCCAACTCTACATCAAATCTTTCACAGTTTTTGGCATTGCCTAAGGAGTGCCAAACCACTTAAAAATATCTGACCATAACGTCATGATTAGCCCACAATGTAAAAGAAGATGATCTACATTCTCGCCTGCTTCCTTGCACATTTAACACCGAGCAGACGACCTTCTGCCTTCTCAGATCTTCCGATGTCAAAATCACCCCTTTAGTAGTTAATCAAGGGGAAAAACACACATTCCTTGGTGTATTTGGAACCCATATAGCATTATATGGGGACAAAAGCTCCTCCCTAACCAACAATTTCTCATAAAAAGACGTGATCGAGAACACTCCATCATTTCCCAAGCTCCACCACCGAATATCAGAACTGTCCATGCTCTTTGAAACTCACTCACTTCCTAATGTTGAAAATCCCAAGAAATATCTCCACCTTGTGCCCGCCCTAATTTGGTGAATTGTCAAGTCTCTCTGACAAGAATACTCTGTACAAACTCTGAAATTCTTTTTCAAAATTCTGGTAAATCAAGCCTGCATAGAATACTCGACTTTTCCAGGTGCAAGAGAATTATGTTCCCACACCAACTATGTCCCAAAAAATAAACTCCTCTCATCTCCAACCTTGAATGAAATATTTTGCACAAAATTATCACAGCCATTCATGATATTCCTCCACAAATCATAATTGAAAGGCAAAATAATATCTCGAGTCTTCCACCTCCTTCCATACTCCCACATTTAACACTAAGACTCCCCTCCAGAGAGCCTACACCTTTACTCCCAATCTCCACAACCTTATCTAATAAAGATTTATCAAAAACTTTTAAATTTTTAATTCCAAGTACTCCTCATTTTTTAGGAGATGTGAGACCAAGTGAAATTCCTTGCCCCATCCACTGTTTCCAAAGGAAATTTTTCTGAAATGACTTTTCAATGACCAAAGTTGGAGCATGACACACAGACATGTTGTAAGTGGGAATGCTCAATAAGGTGCTCTTAATAGGCACTTGCTTCCCCTCTTTTGACAAATATCTTTTTTACCACCCTGGTGGTCTCTTCTTGATCCTTGGAAGATATATATATACATGTTTGGTCCAAAACTAATAATTATATGCATGAATAACAAAATATATGGGCAAAGAAATTGACTTTTAAAGATCAACTGATACACCAAATTGTTCAGTGTCACCTCTTCATGAAATGACCAATTCTCAAGGAAACATTTATCTTAGAGCCTTAATTACGACACTGAAGCGCACATTGAGTGAGGCAAGTGTCCAACATGTTTTGAGCCTCACTTCGGTGCTTAAGCATGCCTTTGACAACACCGGGGACATGTTGATTGACCTAGCAGCTACCAGCAAAGGAAGTTCAGATATAACTAGTCTGGAACTTCTTCCCCAATAAAGCAGAAAGGAAGTTCCCCACTAGACTACTGACAACCCAACACACTTCACACTACCTGATACTCTATTTGCCCATTTGCACAGTATAAATGATATTCAGCCTTACCAAGGTTATGCTATAAAGACAGAAAAGAAAACCAAACCAATTGCCTGACTTATTTCTATGAGCTATAGCTTTCTCAATTTGCTCATGTCAAAGTAGTACCTCTTTTAACAACTCTAAATGTAACAACATAAAAATGCAACATTCTTAATCCCTCACTCCCTTCTTCTCTTTGATAAACATCCATATTCCTTTTTCACAATTCGAACCCCTAAAGTGCTTGAGACACATACCATGGAACACTATCATTTTTTTAATAATCATGATGTTCAGATTAGCTTGCACACATCTTGACTATTCCACGGGATACCCCCCACCTTCCAACAGCAACATAAACTCGGTACTCTGTCCACCGAGGCAAATACAGATGCGAAGAAATCACTTAATATTTTTGTCTCTGCTAGAATTTGTACATTCCACCAGCAATAGGTACCACCATCTTTAACACAGCCTTTCATATTTGAGTTCAGCCAATGCATTAAATAGCATTCACTCAAATCATCCCATTGTAAAAACAAGACACTAGGCTATTGCCACCACATTGAAACTGAACATTTATATGAATCAATCAACAACACCTAATGTTGTGAAAGGCGATTGCCTTGTCGCCAATGGCAAGAGGCGAGGCCGCCCTTCATCGTCTTTTAGCTTTGCGGCGAGACGATCTTCAGAAGGCAACATCATGGCGATAAAGGCGAGAGGCGACAAAGGCGTCGCTTTTCTTTTTTTTTTAAAAAAAAAAAAAGGCGACCAATTTAGGATTTTAAACATTAAAAAGGTAATTTTAGGATTTTCCTTTCCAAATTTACACAGTTTCACTCTTAGATTTAGACTGCGACTCCAACCAAACGACCCTACTAGACTTCTCCGACAACCGGCCAAACTTTTCAGAGACTCCAAAGTCCAACTAATACATATTACTTCTTTCTTCTTCATATGTTTCTTTTTCCTTCATTTTCTTCTTCTTCAGACTTCAAAGTTACTTCTACCTCTGTTATTTTCCTCACTATTTGACTTTTGTTTTGCTTTTTTTCCCATTTAAGTTCTAGACTTTTAGAATCTACTATCTGTTTTCAGTTTTTGAATTGAAATATTTGTTAATATGTTGTTGAGATTGAGATTTTGATATTTATATATGTAATTAAATATTTTAATAATTTCGTATTAATTGATGCCGTACTTCAAAAAGGCAAGCGGCTCGCTCAAAAAGGCAAGCGGCTCGCCTTGTGGTGAGGCAGACCCTTGTCGCCTTTCGCCGTCCAAAACATTGACTACGCCTCAATAAGATTAGTTAGGATCGTACCATATACATCTTTGTTTTCAAGTTATGTCTGCACATAAATGATCCACTTGCAGACTTTAACTTTGAAAAACCCACAATCAATGTGACCATCTTCAAAAGATATACGAAAATCATGAGCATATCCATAAGATATCCCTAAATCCTTTATATCTACTCTTTTCAGGTTAATTTTATTCCAATATGCAATATTTTTCCTTCATAGAGGTTATCTAAATTTCATTCTTATCCCTACACAGACTCCGAATCCAACTCGTGGTAAACACCAACTTAAAACTTTTTATTCAAGAAAAGGCGGGAAGGTAAGATTTTTATAACTGAGGGCATATTCAGAAATCTCACCCAGCAGCATCAGTAACTTCTCTGGATATCTTCATCTTCTTGGTGGTTCCCTTATATAGATCCTCCAAACTACAAGGCAGTGTCCGCTCTATTGGAGCGGCTTTTCGTGGTGCATTGCCTGATGCACCTTCGCCAGCAGCATTCCTGAACGAAGTGAAAATATCTTCCCCAAACATACCCCTGCCAAAGCTTGGACCACCAGCCCGTCCACCCATATCTCCCATCCCACTATACGGGGTTGAAAACCCAAAGAATTCAGAGAATATATCATCAGCACTACGCGGGTTGAATCGAAACGAGCCATGACCACCCCCATCTGAAGAGCCGGGAAATCCACCAGCACCTGGCGGTGGCACCTGCCCTTTCAACCCCTCTTCTCCGTATTGATCATACACTGCTCTCTTCTGTGGATCACTCAAAACCTGCAATTAACACTCAAAATTCTTCAAAATTAACTATAAACCTGGAAAACGAAAAACATTACCATTACATCTCAGAATTCAGAGATCTATATCTTTTGTTTGTTCAAAATTAACAGCAAATTCGGAAATAAATCAAGCATCTGAAATTGGAATAATCGGTTATGTAAAATACATCATAGGATATGAAAATTCCTTTTTTCCCCTTAGAATTAACGACAAATTTATAATTTAGAAAAAAAAAATCGAACCAGTGAAAATTGAGAAGTGTAATTACATCGTAGGCTTCAGAGATTTGTTTGAATTTGGATTCAGCTTCTTTCTTGTTGTTAGGGTTCTTGTCAGGATGCCATTTCATGGCGAGTTTTCGATAGGCTTTTTTGAGGTCATCATCTTTGGCATTGCGGTCCACCTGAAGAACCTTATAATAGTCTACTCCCATACTTCTCTTCTTCCTTCCTCCGGCGACAATTTCAACGAGGCTCCGGACGGAGCTTTTGCTATCTGTGTCTTCACTCGAGTAGAAATTAATCCAGTTTGGAATTTCTAGTTTTGGGCCTGCCTATCACCGTTTGTGTAATACAACTTTTTGCCTGTCTTTCTTTTTTTTTTCCACGCTACTCTTATTTTTTCCTCTTGCAAGCGAAGTCTTATAAAAATATCATTTTTTTTCACTTAGTCTAAGTATTTTTTTAATCTTTTGCTCATCTATATTTCTTTGTACTCTCTTAATATTGTTAGTTATTTTTCGCTTCTCTTTTTTCCAATCTCTTAATTCCTGATCTGATTATGAAATAAGTTCTCTTCTCGCTAATCTCCTAATTCAATCATTAAATAACTAATCTCTCTCTCTTTATCTCTTGGATTTCTCCTCCAATGTGTTTTCTAACCCTAACGATGGCACAAAGAAACAAAACAATGTTTCTTAGTGAGTTATTCCTTCTTTTACTATTGTTGGTGTTTTGAAAATTCTTGATTTTATTACGTTATAATTTATAATGTATCTACATTTTTTGTCGTCTTTACGTAGAATGAAACTCAAGCTTTTAAGATCTAACATTAGTTTGAAGCGAAGGGTGTCTGAGGTGAAGATTCCAACTATAAAAGTGTTCTTGAATGTTCTTTGACTAAGTTTGAGATGAAACTCTTGAAGGAAAAGTATTTGAGAAATTAATGGGGCTAAGGAAAATAAATATTTCTTGGAGTTTGACTCGCTACTTTTGCAGTTTTATTGTGAAGATGCTAATTTGATTAAGTTTAAATTATCATGCTCGTTTACTTTAGAGTCTGTTCAACTGATAATATGTTTTTCTTCTTGTGCAGGATATCTTACTATTGTTTCTACTTTACCAAATCATCCTTTATCATCAAATTAAGTGTGTTGCAAGCATTACTGATCTAATCATCTATGGAGCAGTTGTTTGGACTGTGACAAAAAGTTGTAAAACTCGTTAAATTTTATATAATTGAAAAGGTTTTATTGGGTCGTTCTGAAAATTGTGTGGTAAATAATTACTTGATAAAGATAATTAATATCGATGAACTTTGTTATTTTTACCCTTGGGTTACTCTAGGATTTATTTGGTTGATTGGTTCTTTGAGAAAGTCTTTACAACTATTTAAAGAAGAATCAAACAATCAAGACTCTTATTGTGTAAGCCGATTCCCTTTTGTTTTGAATGTGTAGGTGTCAGAGGTTTTTCTCGTATTTCAAGAGTATGCGAAATTGAAGTCTCAAATATTTTCAGGGATGTTATGTTGGTACATTTGAGTCAACCTACTTACACGACACTTGTGGAGAATTATTTTTGATCTTGAGTCCTTTGTTGTTCTTTATTTTAGCTGTTACAATATTTTGGTCTTAATTTTTTCTTCTTATGTCTAAAAATAAGCAATTTGAGTCACTTAAAATGGAGGCATTTGTTGCTACTAATAAAAAAAAAGACTGTCTCCTAGTGGATTTGCAATTTTCAAACAATGTTGCTTCTACTTCAAAATTGGGACATTTTCCTTGCAACTTATTTGATATTATTGTTGAGGTAAGTTTTTGGTAATCAATTGTTTGAAATATGTCCTAGTGATAGACCCTTAACATTTCAAAAAATATTGCTTGGTTGACTAGTGTTGTTAAACTATTAGAATTTTTGAGTTGACTAGTGTTGTTAAACTTGAACTTTTTTCAAAAAAATAAAAATAAAAATCTAACAGTTGTTTACAATCTCTAATTGTTATTTGTTCAAAGTGTTTTGGTACAGAGAAAGATCTACCAAAGTTGAAAATGTGTATTAATTCATCATCAAAAGTGTATACGTAGGTGTAATTTAGAAAATCTTAGATGAAGATATTATCTGAAATAAAAATCAATATATAATTTAAATACACATTTAAGACGGAGATACTCCAAATCCGACAAAAGGTGAAATTCTTCTTCCAGTGGTCCAAATCACATTAACTAAAGCTAATATATAGTGATTTTAATCCACTAAAACTTTTTTTGTAATCAACTATTTGATACTTATCCATTTGTCAATGTAGAAATTCGAAGCAAACGACATCATGACCAAGAGCTCTCTATTACTGAAAGTTTCATTATGGGATATGCTTATCTGTAACACTCCCAAATTATCCTGACTTAGAAAGTCCAATTATTTGGAAAGGAAAGTGACTACGAGTAGGAACCTACGACCCTTAGAAAGTTCTACGAATCATGGGTGGAACTCATGAGTCTTTCCCACACTTGGAGCAAATTTTGAATTCTGAAAACTCTCCCTACAAGTTGACCTTACGATTCATAGGGTATTCTATAAGTTGAAGAAGGGCCTCGTGGAACCCCTCAACACTTAACCAAATTTCAGAGTCTTAGATCAGTCCTTATAAGCCCAAGTTACGATCCTTATTCAGAACCACAATCCATAGAAGAGTTCTCATGATTTCCAAGCCCAAAAATATAGTCTCAGTACCTTTTTTGTATGAACATGCAAGACGAGTCTCTAGAAGGGTTTACGATCCATAGAAGATGATCATAGACCTAAGGTTTAGAACCCAACAATTTTGACCAATTTTCATGAAGGGCCTTCTATGGCCCATGAAGTGCACTACGATCCGTAGAAAGGGTTTCGTGGTTTTCTTCGACAGTTATAGTGAAGGTTAATTTCATTTTTTCACATCATTTTATAATCAAAGTCTTAGTATTTTCGAACTAAAATATGCCCCTTATCAGTGCTGAATGTACCAATACCCTTATTAACCCTTAGAATACTTTGAGAATAAGACTATAGAAGAGAAAATACTAGGGTTCAAATGTTTCACCAAAGTTCTTTGAGTTTGATTGAGATATTAATTTTTCAGGTATGTGAGGCTATTCTGTAATGACCCTGAAGGTCATCTTTGGTATTTTTGATAAATTTGCTATTTTATTCCTCCCGACAGCTATCCTAAGTCATGTTTGATTGGTTTTGAAAATCAGTTATAAAAAATCTTGAAAAAATATGAATTTTTGCTAAAGAGTTGAGTTTTGCAGACTTAAGTTGCTTAATTTTGAATTTTTGAGTCATCTGAAAATTCGAGTATCAGAATAGAATTCTGTCTATTCCCATAGTTTTAAAATACGAAAATTGGTCTAGGAGAGTGGTCGAAATTAGATTTGAAGTTGTTATGTGGATTTTAGGTCAGAAGTTGGAAACTGAATTAAAGATTGACTTAAGTTTAACTTTGGTCAATATTTTGAGTTTGGGTGCTCGGATTAGATTTATGATGATTCCATTGATTCAGAGAGGTGATTTAGTGCTAGAATGGGCTTCATCGTAATTCTTTAGTGTTCTGATAGTATTTTGGTATTTCAAGTGCCTTAAGTTAGTTTGTTTGTGACTTATTAAATTCTGGGTCAAGGAGACTTTGAATTCTAGTTTCAATGATTCCACTAAGTTCGAAATGTCAAATTTAGTAGGATTGCATATGTGATTTGTGTGTATTGGATTCCAAATATATTTTAAGGATCCATTTTATGATTTTTGTGTTATGTCCAATTGCTGATATTTAGTACATTCCATTCCTTTTCGCCTCCACCTACCTTCCCATTGCATTCGCAAAGATCTATGGCCAAGCTCTTCACATTTGGGGAGCTCAGTCCACAATCGTAGAGGATCAATCAATTTGACCTCCATGTTCGTAGAGGCTTGGGCTGCAATCATGGAGAACTTTAATTGTTGATGACCTCTGCGTTTGTGGGAGGCTACGATCGTGGAGACTCCAGTTTTAGTGAACAGGCTCAATTTTTAAACGATAGACTTTTATCAATTTCACCATTTAAAATAATTCTGAGCTTGAATAGCTGATTTTCAAAGGTTTTTCGAGGAAAATCATTTGGTAAACTATTCTCAACCCTTTCCGTCAATTTTCATTGACTAGGTTGTGATTTTAACACCAAAATTGAGGATTTTAATTGAAAATTTTGGTGATTTCACAAATTTGAATTTTCAAAAGAGAAATGGTGATTGTGAGCCCATTTTGATTCTATTTTCCGAAATGATTTTCTCCAGTAGATTCCTAAAACCTTAAGGAGCATTTCTATGTAAAAATTGAACAAAATTTTCAATTTTTTGTCTTATTTTCCAATATTAAAATTTTGGACCATTTAATCCTTCTTCTCTGAATTGCATGATTTTTGTGTTATTAGCTTTGAATTCAGATTGTGAATTCAATTTCAAATAGATTGTGGTGCTTTAGAGTATAATCAGAAGGAGAAAGCTCTAGATTTAAGTTGATCATGACTAGGCAAGTGTATTTGCAACCTATGGTTAAGTGTGTTGAACCTTGCATTTCCTAATTGTTTGACTGAGATGAAATAAGAATTGATTGAAATGTGTTATTACGTGAAATGAATCATTTTGTCAGTGATGTATTTCTTGATGTGTTAATGTGGAAATTCATACGAAAAAAATGATTCACATGTTGTGAGTTGATTGTTGATGAATAATGATGTAACTGTTGAGCTATATTGAGTAGCATTCTATTGAGCTATATTGTGTGGCATCATGTGTTCCATATCTCATTCACTCATCCCCTATTTCTGTGTTTATCTGCATTGGATTGTGAAAATGAGATAATGGAGGGATATGATAATTGGGACCGAGGTTTCTACCGGTAGAGGTTATTGAGAGAGATATTGATATTTGGGATTGAGGTTTCTACTGGTCGTGATATTGTCGAGGTCATTTTTGGCATATGATATTGCGAAGGTCATTTTTGGTGGCCGAGGTCATATTCTAGTGTGTGACATTGCTGTCACGACCCAATGCAGGGACCGTGATTAGTACCGATTGGGCACCCAAACAAACACTAAACCGGATTTTCAACTATAATAGCTAAGGAATCTACCAAAATTTTGGCAGAGTTTCCTCTGTTTTACTGACAAACCAAACCTGCAAACAGTAACCCCAGCATACAGCAAATATTTGTACACATATATATGTGGGCCGACAAGGTCACCGCTGCGGTAGAACCGCCCAACAAATGTATCGTACATACGTAGTCA
>JAOTQR010000109.1:441443-460831 GCA_025774065.1 Solanum ossicruentum | reverse complement strand
TGTATGGCTGGTATGTTTACGGGTAAAATCTTGTAGTACTTTCTTCATATAATACAGGGTGTGTGGTATAAATGTCTAATATAATTGTAAATTAAACTTATAGTACAGATATACCAAGTGTATGTGACCTAATCACCTAAAAAAATACACAAAATCAAAATTTGTGTGTGTGTGTTTCTGTGTATATGTCTGTATTATTTTAATATAATACAGGGTGTGTGGGATATAAAATGTTTGGTATAATTGTGGATTAACTTGTAGTACAAATATACCAAGTGTATATCTAATCAATAAAAAAATACACAAAATCAAAATTGTATCTGTGTATTTTTTCTTTTTGTGTATATGCCTGTTATAAATGTGGATAAATGTCTGACATAAATTTACATGTTATATTTTTTGTGTATGTATATGGTATAAGTGTGGATGAAAAAAAATATACCAACTATATATCACTTAATCATCCAAAATAAACACAAAACAGATGTAAGATGTGTTCTTTTTTCTGTGTATAATTATGGATAAATCTGTTATTATTTATCGGTAATTATTTTACGATTTTTATTTTAATGCAGCTATTATGTTATGTGTTCTTCAGAAAATTCTAGTTGATTTTTGAATTCCTTAAATGTTAGTCAATCTGCTATGTTCATGATTCAAAAATATTATGATTTGTATACATGCTCTATTAAAGAAAGAATCTACGCTAGGCGTCAAGGAATCACTGATGTTGTCGCGATAATTATGATAGATAAATTTGTGGATGAGAGAAGGATATACACACCTAAAGATATTGTTAAAGACATGCTGAGACTGAATGGTGTATGCTTGACTTATATGCAAGCTTGGAGAGCGATAGATAAGACAATTAAGATGTTGCGTGGTGATCCAGCAGAGTCATACGCAAGAATTTCAGGTTATTCTATATTTTGGATAAGCACTATCCAGGGTTCATGGTGGATTTGGAGAAAACAAGTGATGGAAGATTTTTATATGGATTTGTTGCATTGGATGAATCAATTAGAGGGTGGGAATATTGTATTAAAAATTTTGTGATATTTTCAGACTATTTTAAGTTATTTTAATTTTATATTGGGATGATTATTGGCTGAATTTTTTACCGAATAGCTTAATAGATTTACAATATGTGTTTTGCTATGAGATAATCCTTGGTTAAGCAATATATATTTTGATTTGTAGTGCTAAAAAAAATCTATATATACTTGGGTATGTAAGGTGATATATAATTGGTATACATTGAATCAAAAAAATAAAAATGAGCTAAAAAAGACAAACGTTTTGTATTTTTTGCGGTGTGAAACTAATATATATATATGGTTTATTTATTTTTTAAATGATAAATGTTTGGTATGTCGAAAGGGCTTGATATATCATGAAATGGCACCAACGATATACTTGCAAATGTTAGTATGCTTTCTTTTTTAAATGTCAGTGTGATCTTAAAAAAATACACTTTAAAAAGATATGTTTTTTTTGGTATGTCACTAATATTTAATTAGTATATTTGGTGTTTAAGTGATATATACTTGGTATATTGGAAAGGACTTGACATACAATGACTGAACCCTATATTATTGATCTTAAAGAAAACACTTAAAAAAAGTTATTTCTTTATTATTTTTTTTTGGTGTGCATTTGATATATTAAAGGCATATTTAGTGTTTAAATGGTATACACTTGGTATATTAATAATGGCTTGAAAAATAAACTCAAAAGAAATGTTTTTATAAATTTTTGGATATGTTAGTGATATAGGATTGGTATGTTTGGTGTTTAAGTGATATGTGGTTAAACACGTATGTAATTGGTATATTTAGTGTTTAATGGATTGAAATATATGGTGTTTGTAACTTTGATTAACTGATATATAATTGGTATATTTAGTATTTAAATGATATACACTTTGTATATTAATTGATATATGATTGGTATATTTACTGTTTCAATGATATACACTTGATATTGGAAAAATACCAAACTACTTGTTCACTGTACTAAGAAAAACAGACAATTATAAATTCCCAACAAATTCATCATAACAAAAACAGTGGTTGTTTTGAACATGACAACTACACATAATGATAGTTAACAAAACGACTTGTTTAGTCTAGACTTTGATATTGGTTGTTTATACTTCTGTGTATTGGGGAAAGTCGCTCTTGAATTGCTTGGACCTTCAGATTTGCTTGTAATCGTCCCGGTGACTTCACTATCACTGACTGCACCATCATTAAATTTTGATGTTGCGTACTCCCAAATAAGTGTGCCATAACATCGACGGTAAAATTTGGGATTAAATTCTTCATCGACATAGGAGTACGACGTATGATAAATTCAACAAACACACATGTAAGAGTCCGCAGTCGCTTAAGAGACAAGCAACAAAAAATTGATGAAGAAACTGCATATCAATATACCAGGTGCATATCATTTAAACACTAAATATACCATTTATATATCAAATGCACACCTGAAACAATACTAAAGAAATAACCTTTTGTAAAGAGTTTTTTTAAGATCAATAATCGATGGTTTATTCATGGGTATGACAGCATTTTATAATATATACTATATATCAGTTAAACATCCAACTTATATGTCGCTAATTAACCAAATATAGCAACTAAACAAAAAAAAATTGATGAAGAAACTGCAAAAATTAATATCGCCAACAAATAAAGAAAACATACATTCAAATATATCAAATCCTTACAAATACACCAATTTTGTATCACTCAAACACCCAAAACAATATATATTCAGTATTAAAGAGAAAAACATACTGAAAAAGTTTTCACATGTATATTTTTGGGTTCATTCATGGGATATCAAGAAATGTGTCAATTATATATCACTTAACACCCACAAAAATATACAAACAGCTTTTTTATCTTTGGTGTGTTTTTTAAAATATGTTATTGATTTCGTTCAAGGGTATACGTGTATACCAATTAAATAATACTCAAAACACCCAAACAAAAAAAATTCAGAATAAAAAATCGTTCCTCATATGCGGAACAAATAACCTCAATAAATTTGTATGACACAATAATCCAGAAGAGTGAACAATAAAATAAAATTTTACAGCACAAAGTATAAAACGAATAAAATAACAGGTCCACCTATAAAAAAACAAGTTAATAACTTTGAAGTTTTTTATCCTTTTTTTGAAATTGATTTCTGCACATGCATCTTTGTTTTTAACTTCCCCATTGTTGAACTAACCTCAATTAGAGAGTTCTTGCATGCATTTGAGTTCTTTTCCTTCTGAGGGGTTCGTGTGAGCAAAAACTAAACGAAGGAAGTTCGGCCAAACTTTGATTCATATTTAAACTAGGACTTTTCCTTGGAGTAATTTTTCTCAGCAATTTCTTCTTCATTGCTGTAAGTCGACGAAATTAAGCAAAAAAAAGAAAAAACACTGAACTTGAAAGGAGAAGAAGAAAACGTCGGATTTGGTTGAGTGTGGATGGCTTGGGAAAAGATTTGCCATTAATGGCGGTTTATTTTGGTAGAAGCGAATAATAGTTGCTTTTGGGGATGTGGTAAAAGAAAATTGCATGGGGGGACTTGAGATAAACATGTGGACTTGAAAATAAGATTTGAACTAAATAATTAATAGTTATTATTCTGAAAAAAAAAAAAGCTGGACAAATCAATTTTAAAAAATAAATTAAAAATAAAATTAATTAAATATTTGATAATAAATACTAATCTGTCATAACTCGTAATAATTTTGTTATTTTGATGATACTTTACAACTACCTATATAAGTTGTAATAAGTAATCTAATAGTGACATATAAAATGTAACTTATTAGATGATTTGTGTTGAACTATTAATTAAATGATCAAGACAAAGTGATCATTTTTAATATGATTAAGGATATTTTTGTAATCCAACTTTCAATTTGAAGCTTCTCACTTTTAGTATCATATAAGTTTTAGTTTGTTTTGCAAAAGAATAAAAAATATAAATTATATCTTCTATTAATATAGTGTTAAATGAATAAGCTAGTGACTATTGTATTTTTCTTTAAACTATTTTTTGTTAGTTCTGTTGAAAAAAAACTGAGTCTTAAATGATACCGACAAATATTATTGATGGATAATTTTTTATTGTAGTCATGCTAATGCCAGGTTGACCTCATACGTGAAAAATAAGGTAGGACATTGATACTGACTTTTTTCATGCTATGATGTTGTGTCCCTATGCCTTTGTTGAAGCAGGGATGAGATCAACCATTCTTTGTTTACTTCTAATTATTCCAAACCCTTACACAGGAGAAGTCCAATCGTGAAATAAGCTTCTTTCCATGGCCAATCTACTCAAGAGTTTAGATCCTTAATTCGGATTATGTTTGAGCTGTTATTAGACTCAAAGACGAGGGGCTTCAAAAGTATATGTAATCAAGGCAACTTGAATTTTGTTGTTCTAATGTAAAAGATGGCCGACCATTCATCAAAATTCAAGAATCCACTGGACATCTCAATGGCAAAATTTGATACATGCATCTGATCTAAGTTGTATTTTAGTGCGTCCCTAATTAAAAAAAAACAAGCTTTTGTGAAAGACATTACGTAAGATCAACAGGTTACAGAGCAAATGCACAATTTCTTTCGCACGTCCCTCCAAATTTTCATTTGCGAAAGCAATCCATGAATAGACAAACCAAGGTAATTAATTTATCTCCAGGGAACAGGTTTTGTTTTCTCATAATTATTGGTCTTTTCATCAGTGCTGGGAGTAAAGGAGGAATCCGTAAAAATATGACTTGCCTACCTATTCAAATTTGGACGGATTAATGACTCATTCTTTTATTAGATCATTTCATTTTAGTCCAACTGATTTTAATTTGTCAAAAAATTGTGTTGATATGTCAAATGGATGATCTTTTTTAACTTGATATATTATACAGAATCATTTAAAAAAAAAATTATAAAAATACCAAGACGGAAAATAGAACTGCAACAAGTTCTGTTACACTTCAACTCGTTAGGCAAATATATTCCCATGATTGTTCAGACTTTTCAGCTGCAATTCCTTCCAGGAAGTTGCAATGTAACAAAAGTTATAACATTGAAAGGTTTACAATCATTCTTGCTTGGCTATTGAATAGTCACAATCTCTTCCATTCAGCTGATAAGTATTCGTCAATATCTAACATAAATAAGTTCTTGGTCACATTTCGTTTACAACTTTCCTAAAATTTGCTAAAATGCTAAATTATTGGAGAAAATATAGGTAACATACAACATAAGTACCTATCATCGGTTATCGACACCCTGTGACTTCCTAGTTCCTACATCAGTTAATACGAAGGGTCGAGCTGAGCACCCTCTGGAAGAGGTAAGGATAATCCTCAAATACAACTATTACTCATTACCAGCAGCAAAAACTTGTGGTTGGGAGAGTCCAAGACAGCCCTCTACATGAAAAAGCACTCGCAATACAACCGAGTCTCCATTATAAGGCCGAGGTATTCTGATGACCTCATTCCAAGGCCAGAAAACAAACCACCAAACTGATTTCCATTAGGCACCGTATGGACCTTGTTCGTATCAGTCTGCCAGATAGGTGAAAGAATAGAACCAAGAGCTTTTCTAGAGGGGAAAACAAAGACTCGTAGAGTTCAGGATGCAACTCAATTAGCATGTCCGCAAACTACAAGTAAAAGCACCAAGCTGAGCATCAAATCGGATAAGAGATGATCTTCAGTGGGTGTGTCAAAGCAAATAGGAACAAAAGCAAAGGGAGGGAAATAATGGCAAGTACCACCCAGGAGAAGCCAATACCTCACACACATCAAATTAACTGACAATTGACGAGTCCCTGGATTTTTCAGTGCTTGCTTCCTTGTCAGAATTTCCAATATCACCTGTCTGAGACTGGTTGGGAGGTGCCTGAGTTGAAACATGAGCAACTGATTCAATTCCAAGAACCGTTAAGACAGACCTGAAATAATACAAAAGTATATATCATCAATAAAAATGAGTATTGATCCTCTTGACATATACATGTGAGACTGACCTTGGAAGTGAAGATTTTATGTGTACTTGGCTTGCATGTGCAACTAAAGGAGCTCTGAGACCAGGCGTTCTACCCAATGCATTTTCAAGCTGAGCTGGAGGTAGCTGAAAGATACATCAAGGTCATGAAGGTAAAAAAATGAGTTTTAGACTTCGTTGTAGTCCTACCAGGCTAGCAAGCAAAACAAACAACTTTCAACAAATTGATGCTGAAAACCAAATCTACCATGAGCCCATCCATCACCCACTATGAACACCTCACAAGCGAGAGCAATGCTTGCTCACATTTTCTTCAACCAACAGAAATATGATGAGGAACAAATAATCTCATAAGGAATTACAAAGCCAATCAGCAACATAATTACTAGCTTGCCTTGAATTTCATATTAAACATTTACAGTTTTTTAGAGTGCTGGAGCATTTAAGATAACAATACTTTTGAAGAGTATTGAGGATAGAAAGGTTCAAAGTGCAAACAACTGAAAGAAGCACCAAGTTGCATTTTAGAAGTTGGTGTTAGAACAGAAACTTGGTAATCACAACTTTCATATATTTATTGTTGAAAATTAAAACTGACTCAAAAAACTACCTAATCAATTACCGGCAAACGTGCATACCTAGGTCTAGAATAGTGTCAGTTACAACATACAGCATCAATTTATACCTTAATTTTTGAGGGCTCGGTTTTTGCCAACTCAATTTCACTTAAAACTGTATCTTTGAGCATGATGATAGAAGAGTAGGTTTAAACTACATACAATATCCGTTGTGCTAGGATAAACAAACAAATGCACTAGGGGATATCCTCAAAGTTGGTTTACTGTGGAACAGCATGTTATTGTTTATAACAGAGAGTTTACCAGCAGAATAATTAAACCTAGTGAATGTCATATTATGATTATTATTCCTTCAGAAGCATGCAGCACTTACAGATGAAGCAGAACATAATTTCTAAGTTTCTAACCAATCCAAGACTTGTAACGTAAATTGGATGATGGTAAGATAGTTGAAGGATAAACATAGTTAGCTTATTACACCCAAGGCATACCTGAAGAAGCACTCCGAAAGATTGAGGCCTGGTCAAAAGGGCACATTTCACAAATCCTACCCACAGCTTTGGATATTTCCATATCTGGACAACAAATGTGTCAGAGTTGGACTATGCATAGATATAGCTCACAAAGTACAGGCAATACATACCTGCTTGCTAACAAGACGAGAGAGGATCTCCATGATGAAATCCACCTGGGACAACATTAACAAGGGAACTCAGACACATACAAGTAGTGAGACATAAGAAAAAGGAGAAAAAAGGGCTCCATTATTATGAGGAAGGAGGCTGCATTTGTTCATTATCCATGTTAAACTTGAGCCCAAAAGAATTTATGATGCTCTAGTGTTAGCAGGAAGAAATATTACTACCCTGAAAGATGTAAAGCAAGATAAGCAACAATAGTGCACGACTGCACATAAGAAGACAGTGGGGCCAGAATCAGTAGTCCAAAGAAACATTTAATCTACCTCGCTAAGGCACAAATATAGAAGCAAATAAGATTCTTCTGAAGAATATAAATGGAGACTTCAACCGTGCTAAGGTTGACTCTATAATCATTCTCATGGCAATGTAGCATAAGCCCAGATACGAGGATTGTTCTGATTTAGGGGCTACAACAAGGTTCAAAACATGGATTAATCACTTAATACAGCTAATCATCCTTCTACTCATTATGCATACATTTATATATACCGTGAAAGACACCATCATTGAAACATATATCTTACCAGAGATGGAAAAGCACCAATAGCTTGTATTACTGTCCGCATGAACAACAACGGAAGAGGAATCTGTTCAACCTGTCCCAGAAAAATTAAATATTTGTTCTTTCAGGTTAATCTGATCTTCTGACTTAAAGAATGGTTGAAGCTGGAAACGAATGAACAATGAGTATAAAAGGAGCTATACCAATTGGTTCAAGACCTTTGCAAGAACTTGCTGCGTGAATCTCTCTCTCAGCTCAAAACAAGCATTGCATGCATCTGTGACCTGCAAAAGTCAATATTACCTCTAAGTGGCAAAATTTTAACAAAATTTGGAAGAGGATGGTAGTCAAAGATTGTAAAGAATTCTACCTTCTTTAATGGAATGCCATCTCTTTCAGGATCAATCCTATGGATAGCAATTAATGCTTCAGCAGGAGTTAGCACTGGACCTGAGTGAGTTGATCCCTGTATAACAAACATTTTCAAATCCACATCAAAGGATCAAATGCATTTGCATTCAGGAATTTGTTTTTGTTTCTAAATCTTTTATAAAGAGCAGAGATTCATATTTGCAACAGAAGCTTTCTTATTTACATTAACTCTAGAAGTTCCACGAGGGAGAATATGGGGTCCAGTGATCATTCATCACTCACATTGGCCACCAAAACCCATGACTTCAAACACTTCCCCAGTCAAGTTCAGACTTTCCAGGTTTTCTCATAACAGTACCAAGTAACTTTTTCCCTTGGCACTGATACTTAGGCAGATGGGGAGAAATCACCTAGTGTACTTTGCCTCCACTGGGATTTGAACTTGACAGCCCATGGTTCGCATCCCAGTTCAGACTTATGTTAGACTTTTTGACAGCCTTCACAATTATTTTTTTGAACTTGCTGATACAGAACTTTGATCAACGAAGACATACACTAGTTAAACCAAAATCCACACACAAACTCCAGAAACTAGGATAAGTTGTCCAGACGCAGCAGGGCATCAGGAGATGACATGTAACATGGCCTCTTAACTAAAGGAGATCAGTAGTGAATATGCATCATAAGTCCTAATCCCTTATACATTTTCACACTCGAAAACAAGTCTTGGTTAAAACTTCAGGGTAGATGAAGCTTGGAGCTACAGCCTTCGTAATACAAACAGTCATTAATATGACTACCAACCATACTATTAAAATAAGGAATGGTAAATCAACTGTTGGTGTTGAGAAACACACAAGAATAATGTAGATAAATCCCCCGCTTTCCCTAAGGAAGAAACTGATAGACTTAAAGATGGGAAGTAAAAAAAAAACCACAAATAACAGCCCTGAAAGAAAAAATTCATTGAAGCATGTACGATACCTGTAGAATACGAGGGAGAGCACCTTGGAATTTATCCAAGGGAGCATTCACAACATGTGGAAAAAGAAGCAAAACCTGAGGAAGAAGGATGCAAGAAACTCAACTCAAAGAAAGATGAAAGTAGAACAAAACCATAGAAACACGTGAATGACATTCAGCAACATACCAAGTGTAATCTCACAAGCGGGATTTGGGAAGGTAGTGTGTATGCAGCCTTGCCCCTACCTTGTGAAGGTAGAGAGGCTGTTTCCAATAGATCATCAGCTCAAGTAAAGCACAACAACAAGAAGAATGAAAGGAAATACACTAGTGAATGACAAAACGCCTAGAATTTAAAGCCAAAACAAGGGGAAAAACACAAAGAAGCTGAAGCAAACAAATTTCTAAGACTGCCACAGTTTTTTTTTTTTTTGAGCAAGTAACATTTGTATAAACATTCAGCACTTAGGTAGTGCTAAACCCCTTTACCGTAGGTCAAAATATATCAATGAAATAAGAACTCCTAATTCTAGCAAGATTCCAGCACATCTAGGATATTTTTTGCATCTATAGGATAGCTCTTTGTAGACCAAAAACACAAAAGCAAAATACAATCTGTTTTAATTTTCTGTATTGTTCTGCTATTGTCTTCACAACACCTAATATTTCTTTCCTTCCAGATGGTCCACCATATGCAAGCTGGGATGGTTCTCCAGTAGTTCCTATTTTTAGCTCCCTACCCAGCTTCTTTCCAACTAATAGAGCATCTTGCTAAGCATTGTCCATTGTATGCATCTGAGATTGATGAAAATCTTCCATAACTGGTCAGTGATTCTGCAATGCAAAAAACAAATGTCCCACCTTCATAGCTGCCTCACCACATAAGCAATAGTGTGAGAGTATGGTTATGTTCCTCTTCCATAGGTTCTCATGCGTCAAGACAGCTTTTTTTGCTAACAACCAGGATAAACATGCCACCTTCAAAGGGGCTTTAGTTCTCCAGATTTGCTTCCATGGCCGGATGGAGTGTTGTGCCACTGTCGGGTTCAAAAAGTTGCACCCTGAACTAACTTTATAAGCCCATTTATTGTCCCAATTCCTCCTCAGTCTGTCCATTCCATTCTTTAGACCTTGAAAAGCTTCAAGAACTTTGAGAAACTCTCAATTAGTCTAAGAATCTCCCAATCATTTAAGCTCCTCCTGAATATCAACTCCCAGCCCTAGGATGCTCCCATGTCAGCTACTATTTTGTACTGATGGGTAGCTAAACCAAACAGATCATGGAACTTCTCATCAAGACTCCAATTACCTAACCACCTATCTTTCAAGAAGATGGTTTTCTTACCATCACATACAGTAATGGTAGTGTGGTTACTTAAAATAGGCCACCAGTTTCTGATAGATCTCCAAACAGTGACACCGTAAGGGTTGTTTTCTTCTTTGATCATCCACCCATCCAATTCACATACTTGTTCTAATCACATTTGTGTCTCGAGAGCGTATCTCCACAACCACTTCATTTTCAAAGCTTTAGTTTGGTTCTTCAGGTTTTTAATGCCAAGGCCCCCCTTTTTTCTTATTCAGGATGAGTTCTTTCCATTTACTAAGTGATAACCTTTCCCATCCTTACTTCTCAGCCCAAAAAAAGGTTCTCCTTATCCTGTCTAGTCTATGTATTATCCCTGCTGAGATGGAGAAAAGTGTAAGCATGTAGGTTGGTAGAGCATCTAACAACATTAATCAGAGTGAGCCCCCCCCCCCCAAACAAGTATTGGGCTTTCCATCTTGATAATTTCCTTTCACATCTTTCCAGAACATTGTTCCAAATTTCTTGGATCTTGATTTGGCCCCAATGGCATCCCTAGATAGATAGATAGATAGAGGCCAGGGTTCCAACTTGTCCTCCCAGAATTGAGGCCAAGAGCTCAATGTTTTGGACATTGTAGATGGGATAAATGCGACTCTTCTCCTGTTGGTGCAGATATGAGATGCCTTCAAAGAGTAGTAGAATTACTCTTAAGTATCTTAATTGTTCCTCATCTGCACCACAGAAGATCAATGTGTCATCTGCATATTGTAGGTGTGTCACCTCCAGACTTTCTCCACTGTTTTTAGCCACTTCGAAACCAGATAACCAGCCATTAACCTTTGCTGTCTTAATCATGTTATTGAGCCCCCTCCATGGCTAGGATAAACAGAAAAGGGGATAGAGGGTCCCCTTGTCTTATTACCCTTTGCGATGCAAAAGAACCTTATGGTGATTCATTAATCACTACTGAGAACTTTACCGTTGAAATGCAGAATCTGATCCATTTAATCCACTTCTCCCCAAAGCCCATTCTCCTGAGAGTGTTGATCAGAAACCCCCAATTCACATGATCATAAGCCTTCTCTATATCTAATTTGCATAGGATTCCAGGCATCTTTTGTGAAAGTCTTGAGTCTACTGTTTCATTACCTATCGATACAGAATGCATACTTTGTCTGCCTTGAATGAAAGCCATTTTCTGGGAGTGTACCTATTTATCCATAACCCTTTTAATCCTCTCAGTCAACACTTCAGACAAAAGCTTATAGAAACTGCCTACCAAGCTAATTGGTCTAAAGTCTTTCAACTCTTTTGCTCCTTTCTTTTTGGGAATCAGTGCAATGTATGTTGCATTGAAGCTCTTCTCAAATATCTCATGTTCGTATAAATTGTGAAAGGCATTCATAATGTCATGTTTTAGAACTTCCCAACATTTGATGAAGAATCCCACTGTTTATTCGTAAGGTCCAGGGACTTTATCTATACCACACATCTTCAGGCAATTGAGCACCTCCACCTCGTCAAATTTGGCTTGTAATTGTGCATTTTCTATTTCTGAAATTGTAGAAAAAGTTTATCATGTTTCCTACTGATCTCCATCTTTCTGCTTGTGTACAACTTCTTATAGACTGTATGATCTCCTTTACTCTGTCTGGCTCCTTCACATCTCACCTTGTACTTCCAGTTGATCAATACAATTACTTCTCTTATGTGCATTAGCTGAGTTGTGGAGGAACTTAGTGTTGTTGTCACCCACTTTTAACCACAAAATCCTGGATCTTTGCCTCCATGCAGTCTCTTCATTCTTGAGTAGCTTTTCATACTCCAGAAAGGTAGCTACCTTTAATACAGCCTCCTCTTCAGTTAGTACTCTATTATTCATAACAAAGTCCAGAGTTGCCATCTTGTTTAAAAGGTTGGATCTTTGCAGAAACAAATTTCCTTTTTCTCCTAGCTCCACTCCTTGAGCTAACCCTTCAGTGCTTTCAATTTGCATGCTAAAATGAAGTCAAGATTCCCTGCATATGCAAAAGAATTCCACCCGGCCCTAATTTTATCTACAAATCCCTCCGTGTTTAGCCACCAGTTTTTAAACTTGAAATAGGATTTGCTCAGATCCCATTGTCCACAGTGTAAAGCTATAGGCACGTGATCTGAAGTTAGTCTTTGTATAGAGATTTGCTTTATTTTTACTAAATTGCTCACTCCACTCAGTTGTGAATAGAATTCTATCTATCCTTGAAGCAACATTGTTTGTATCTCCCCTGAACCAAGTATGTCTTCCTCCTTCAAGTGGCAAATCAATAAGCTCCACGTCTTCTATAGTATCTGTGAATTCTATCATGGCAAAGGATCTTCTTTGGCAATTCCTCTTCTCTGTGGGGTACCTGCAAACATTAAAATCCCCACAAACTGCCTAAGGTCCCTCTATTAAACCTCTGACAGCCCCTAATTCATCCCACACCTCCTTTCTTTCCACATTGCGATTCGGTGCATACACCCCTGTAATGTGAAAGTTAAAGTTTTGGAGTAAGGGTTTAAAGCTGCAAGTTAAAGAATGTACACCTATTTGTTGCACCTCTTCCTTCCAAACTCTACTATCCCATAACATGATGATTCCTTCCCTGATACCACTTGCTTCTAAACAAGCATACTTAACCCATCTCTCTCCTGGTATCTGCTTCACTGCCTCTTGAATGTCTCCTTGTAGTTTGGTCTCTTGAAGACACACAATGTCAGCCTTCCACTGTTCTATACAACTCCTTACCACTCTTCTTTTCCCACATCATTAAGTCCCCTCACATTCCAAGACACTAAGTTGAGCTTCATGATTCAGACCTTATACCTCCTTTCCCACACTCCTGCCCTCACTAGCAGTGTTGTGAAAAGTGCTCTCTTCATCGCTTAAAAGCGAAGCGCACGGGCGTTCAGCCACTTGACTGTAAGGAGAGGGGCAGTCGAAGTACCCGCCACCTTGCAGATCTCAATGACGGTTTCTACTACTGAAGCAGGAAGCGTGCTTCTTTTTAAGCAACAAAAGGCTCGCTTAAGCGCTGTTTAGGGTTTTTTTAAAAAAAATAGTTAAGATTTTAAATTAGCCAAATATTTTTGCACTGCTGAGATCATGAACTGTGGCTGCTGATTCTTCTGCGACTCCAGTCTCCAGGTAAGTTCATCTTCTTCCTCTTCTCCTCCTCCTCTTCTCTTCTACTCTTCTTCTTAGTTCTTTTTCTACTTCTCTGCATCTTCTTCAGCTGGCTTTTCCTTTTTAAGTTCTTTTCAGTTTCTTTGTGCTTCTGTTTATATTTTATAGTGCGTACTATGCTCTGTTTTATTTTTAAAAAAAAATTGCTGCTCTATTTTTTGTTACTCTGTTTCCTTTTTTTAAAAGAATTAGTGTGTATTTTTTTGTTCAGTGACGGACATCACTGTGGTTTTTGGCTTTTGGCTAATAGTAAATTGTATTTTCCTATCCAATGGCACAAAAAAGGGATCCAGCTTGGGCTTATGGAACTACAATGGGTAGTAACGCAAAATCAAATGTGTCTTTTGGTTAATATGTTACCTCTATTGAGTTCTTGATTGTTTATCTATGCATATTTAATATTTTCATTTTTATACTAAATAGCATTTTATTTGAGAAAGCGTGCATTTCGCTTCACGCTTCTAGCTCTGTGAAGTGAGCCCTCATCGCTTTTTTCCGCTTCTCGGTTCTCAAAACACTGCTCACTAGTTTGTAACTTAACATCAAAAGTAATTAAAGTCTTCAATTCATTTGTGACTTTGAATCTATTTCTTTTGATTTTTGATGATTGCTCCGTCCTTCTGATTTGTCTGCATGAATCAACTTGCAGAATGAATTCCAGGTCTTCCTCTCCATGACCTCTAAAGTTAGCTCCAAACGTTTTTCCGAGCTTGATTAAGTTTTTTCGGACCCAAATTGCCGTGGATTTTTCCTTGTCAAAGAACTTGGTAGTTGCTTCTGTAGCTAAAGGTATTGCCTCAATCACCTATTCTTCGATTTTTGTATCGCTGCATGCGACAGTGATCATCTGATGGTCAGACAAAATCTGACCCTCTAGCCCCACTTTGTCTCTGGCAATTTCTGTCGCCATTTCCTTAAGCAATAATTCCTTCCAAGTATTATCGACTGCTGGATTTTGTTTGATATTTTTCCTAGTGTCACTTTGGTCTCTTAATTAGAAGATTCTAAACCCAGAGTACTGTATCTAGTTGTTTCCACTAGTGAGGATCAAAAAGGCCTTTAGATGTAGACATGTTAAGTCTTTAAAAACGACTTGGGCTGCTCTATCAAACCCATTCCCCTTAATTTCACTATTCAGTAGGCCCAAAGACTGTTTTTGAGACTTTGAAGTCACCACCTCCTCCTCACAGTGGTGGAGCCAGGATTTTTGTGAAGGGGGTTCAACGTATAAAGAAGTAAGCGAACACTGGAGCAAAAAGAGTCCGGAAGAAAAAAAATTAACCTTAATTTGCTAAATTTAACTCGCCTTTTCATGTCGCGTTTAACATTTCTTTCTACTTTTACCCTGCTAAATTGAGTCTTCTTAAAAATATTTGTGATGTTTTTCTTTTATTTTGTAGTGTTCTACTTTATTTTGAATATTTTTTAAATTTTAAATTAGTGTTTATTCAATCATATATTACTTTACCAATTGTCAAGATTCTTTAAAATATGTAGCCATTGAGTTATTAATAGTATAATACATATTAAAATGATAAATAAATGATATCACCAATTTTTAGTTCATATATTCAATATATGAAGTTTGTCATTTGTTAAAAAAAGGAACAAATGATGAATAAATCAAATTAGTTTAGTTTATATCTCTCTAGAATAAAATTGAAAAAAAAAAGAAAGAAATATCACGAATATTCGTGTATTTTGAATTTCTTCACTCAATTAACTTTTATTTACCTTATTTAAAAAAAAAAAGAATCTATCTCGATAACAAGTTTAAGAAAAATTTTTGTTTTTTTAAAGATTTTCTTTGAATTAGTATATTAAAAGAGAGTTACATAAAAATAAAATGAGTAAAAAAATAAGAAAAATAAAATGTCAAACTAAAATTAATGTGCCTAATAAATTTGAACAAATAGAATTGAGAAGGAAAAATAACATTAAAAGAAAAATAATAAAATAAAATAAATAAAGCTTCAAATTGAGCCCAATCATAGAATTGGGATTTTGAGCCCAAATAATGAGCTCATCTCAGCTTTTTGCAATTGGATTTTCCAAGGAAAGAAAGGAGCAAAGCATTCTTGTAGGGAATCGAACGCAAGACATTGGGCTCTATTTTGAACCCTTTTAGCCGCTGAGCTAGACTCTGTTGTAGTTCAAGGGTTTTATTTTAATATATATTGTCATCGAAACAGAGTTTGACCTTATATATAGAGTGTAATTTTTCGACAAAGGGGATCCCTTGACCCCATGTAGATCTGCCCCTGCCTCCTCACATGAATTGTTTAAATCTTTTAGGTGGCATCCAGTTGTGTCCTAAGTTGCTCGTACTCTTCACTTTTGGTGCCGCACCCATGTCGACACGACATGGGTGTGGGATCCGTGTCCGATTTGGTCAATCGGTTTCGGGTACTTTGACCAAAATTGATGGGGAAAGATTGGACGTTTTTAATGATTTTTATAATCAATACAAGAGCTAAGGTGAAATTGAAAAAATGGAATACCTTTTATATAGAAATTTATGTGTCATGCCTTTTCCTTTAATCTCCTTCTAAGATTCTCTTCAAGTTCTCCACATAATATCTCATTATTTAGGTTTTATCAATCTATTTATAGAAATTTTGATTATTTCTAGGTGAATCCCCCCACCCATATCCATCCATATCCCCGAATCTTAAAAATCAGATCATGAAGGATCCAACCTCTAGATTCGCACCCGTATCGGACATCCGCACCCGAGTCCGAGCAACTTAGGTTGCGTCTATACCTCCCACATGGTCTACCTGTCCTACAACAGAGTTGGACGTATACTCTTGTCCTTTCCTAGTACCAAGGACTCCTTTTGTCCTACAACATACCTTTGGATCCTTAACCAGCTTTCTCCATTTCCAACGAGGTTCTAAGAAATCGAACCTTCTTTTCCACCCAAAAAGGAATGAAAAATTTTGTTCCTATTTAAGTGGTTCTTCAAATTTGTCTCTTCTGTTGAGACCCAACCTCCACATAGATTCCCAATCTCTCCAAAAACATGTTGAGACCAGAGTTGCAATAGCACTCCCAAAGCACGAATCCAAGTGGTGGTTGATTTTTGAGTTGCCGGTACACAACCAGTAACTGGATTCCACCATTGAAGACTGACCTTGGTTTCTTCCATCTCCATTCCCGCTGAATTATTTCTTCTGCCATGTTCCTATTTGGGAATTCAAAAAGAAACATGTTGGGCATTTCATGAATATTGATCCCAAATACAGCTTTCCATGAGACCAAAGACCACTTCCTGATGTCTGATAGTGACAGTATCTCAGTTTCTCCTCCTTCGAAAGATGCCACCAGGCACCTCTTGTACAACCCGGTGTCATTCACTCCAAGGGGTAAAATGATTTTGATGTCTCCATTTCCAATTTTCACTATCGAATCTCGAAGATTTGAATCCTATTTACTCTCCCCAGCCACCCTAGCATATGATAAATCTTCTCTAATGAATTTTGGTTGTTCAACCAATGTCATATGATTGGAGCATTGAATGAACCTTTCTATCTTAAATGCTATCTCTGCCCATCCTTCCTTTAAGGCAAACTCGGGGATAATAAATGACTGTTCAGTCTAGACCTTGCAGTGAAAGGATGCTCATATATCTGCCATATTCATTTGACTTTCTTGTGCAGAAATATTCAGATAGATTTTCCTTAGTCTTCCATCTTCTAAACGTGGTCTTCTCATCTCTGGATGCTTCTTCGAGGATGTTGCAGATCCATCTCATTTCCTTCAGACTCATATTGGACCTTCTCATAATGTTTTGGTTGCGTTCAACCCATTCAAACTAAGTGTCTTTGCCTACAGCCCCTCGAGAAATGTCAAAAGACGTGAGGCCTGCATTGAAGTAAATTTTGCCTTCTTCCATCATGTATACCAAGTTGTAAAAGCCTCAAGCTGATATGGAGAAAATGGGAGGTGG
The DNA here is from genome assembly GCA_025774065.1 of Solanum ossicruentum. NCBI lineage: Eukaryota > Viridiplantae > Streptophyta > Magnoliopsida > Solanales > Solanaceae > Solanum > Solanum ossicruentum. Next base: position 443,220 of record JAOTQR010000109.1, on the reverse strand, counting down.
AGACCTAACCACCAGATGTGGTAGATTAAATGTTAGTAGAAGGTTTTTCGGTTGAAAGGACACTAAAAAGAAGCTTCAACCTCCCACCTAGAAAGTAGGAGAGAGAAGGATTTTGGGAACTGTGCCTGCGAGAGTTTTCCTCTGGTGTTGAAAATAAAGATGTTGATAACACTCCCACAGTTTTTTCAAGGAGCTTCTTTTGCACATCGAAAAACGATGAACATCCCTATTATAATAACTACTCTCATGCACAGACCACTTTTGGTTAATGATAGACCCATAGAGGGGGATACTTACCACCCCTCCACAACCTTTGGTGGTCCCTGCGCACAGACCAGTTGAATAGGAGTGGCAAAATGAGTAATTTATTTGCGCATCTACCCAGATTTGCCCATTTTAAATGAGTTGGGTACTCAACCCATTAAAGATGGATAAAAAATGGATAAAGCTCATATTTACCCATTTAAAGATGGGTAATTTAATGGGTAATATGGTAAAAGAGACTCATTATAATGTAAATGAAATTTTTATTGGAAGAAGTGGGTGAGGGTAAGTAAAATTTTTTAAATTTTCTAAAAATTAAATTAACTTTTCATTGGGAGGGAAAAAATTATTCTTTTTTAACAACTGGGATAGGGGTATGAATCGGTCGGTTCAGTTCAGTTCGATTTTATACATTATTGGTTCGGTTTATCAATTTTCGATTTTTAAATATGTTGAACCAATAGAAAATCAATAAAATAATTATTATCAATTTTTAGTTTATCGGTTTTAAGTTCTTAACGGTTCGATTTTCAATTTACCCGATAAGAATGATAATAATAATTTGTCTTAATAAAAGTAGATGGAGTACGAAAGAGTAAAGACTAAAGACTAAATACTAAAGTGGGTAATTGATCACTTAATTACAGTAAAAATTAAAACAGATAAAGTACTACTATAGTGTCCTATTATTATTAATGTACTATTATTTCATATTACGAAGGGATAAAATAGTAAATTATTATACTGATAACCCAATAATTTTTTTTTCAACATCCCCAATAACCAAATAACCCAATAATATTTTTATCGGTATGGTTTATTGATCGGCTCGATTTTTGCATATCCCTATTTGGGGATAGGGGTGGGGTTGTAGGGTGGCGGGTAAGAAGACACTCGAGGGGTGGGGGACGGGAGTTGGAGGTAAAAAATTCTAAGAATTTTTTTGAAGAAAATAAATTAATTTTTTTAAAACCTTTTTTGGGGTCCTTTACATTTTATTGTGTAGGGGGCCCTCGAGGGTGGGGTGCCGGGCTCGGGGTCGAGGAGTAAAGGGTGAGAGATGGCTAAAAAGGATTTGCTTTTGAAATGGTTCGGTTTTCAATTTACCCGATAAGAATGATAAGAAGAATTTGCCTTAATAAAAGTAGATAGAGTACGAAAGAGTAAAGACTAAAGACTAAATAATAATGTGGGTAACTAATCACTTAAGTACAGTAAAGATTAAAATAGGTAAAGTACTACTATAGTGTCCTATTATTATTAAATTACTATTATTTCATATTTATGAAGGGATAGAATAGTAAATTATTATACTGATAACCCAATAATTTTTTTTTCAAAATCTCCGATAACCAAATAACCCAATAACATTTTTATCGGTTCAGTTCAATTTTTGCATACCCCTATTAGGGAGTAGGGGTGGGGTTGTAGGGTGGCGGGTAAGAAGACACTTTGGTTGGGGGGTTGGGGGGGGTAAAAATTTAATTAGTTTTAAAAAAAATGAACTCCGTTT